>OZ024834.1:55658538-55918602 GCA_964016985.1 Anodontia alba | reverse complement strand
GGAGACAATGTGCATAAATGTCAAAACGTATTTTCTGGAGAAAAATAAGAAAACAATATCAATTTGTCGTCTACGGAATATGCCCAGACAGTGGTAAAGGTTAAATTGACGGATATGTATCCAGCGAATCCCCAAAAGAACTTGTTCGATGATCAAATCTGTCAAAATCCGTCTTGAGATATGATTTGACTTTTATTTTTAACTCTTCTCACGTCTTCGCTTTCAACATAATTTCAGTATGACGCAAAAGCATCTGTTAATCAGAATTATGTGCCGATCTAACCGTGGACATATTCGGACAACTAAAGCACCCACCCCACGCCCCCACGATCAGCCTGATCATTTGCGCAGTGTAATTTAAAAATACAGCAGATGCGCAAGCTGGTTTCAAGTGTCCTTGTTGAGCGCACGTCAAAGCCAAAGGCTTATTTTCTCACAAGAAACACCAAGAACATTTATTCTCCTGGCACTAGAAAATCGGTCGATTGCAGACTAACCTATATACAAACTTTACCACTCCCTTGGCAAACTCAGCAGACGCCGAATTGATGATATTTTTTTTTCTTATTTTATTCAGGAATAGGCATTGACATTTCATCATTTCATGCAGATTCTCTCTTTCCCCCCCCCCCCCCCCCCCCCCCCCCCACCACACACACACACACACACATACTCAGGAAACAAAGCATGTCTTCTGGGGTAAATAAGAAAAGTACAGTCGACTTTCGTTATCTCGAAGTCATAGGGACTCGCTGAAATATTTCCAGATATCCGTACCTCGACATATTGGATTTGCAGAATTGAGGAAAAAATAAATAGAACATCCATATTTTACAAATGTATATGTAGTTGGAGACATAATGAAATATTATGAAAATAGGAGCAATTTCTCCTCTTTTCCATAATATTTTGTTAATGTTGTGATATTCATGTTAAAACAGGGACCAGATTTTAACTTCGAGGTAAGTGGTTACTCGAGATAAGCGAAGTCGAGATAACGAGAGTCGACACTGTTTAAAACTTACCGAGCAGGTATTAAAACGGAATAGAGTATGACTAAATACTGGTACACTGAACCCTCATTACAACGACAGCATTTGTTTCCACAACAAATGTTGCCATTATAATGAATTTGCTGTTGTAAAGAATCCTTAATTGTCAGAATGATATGTAAGAAAGATCTTGTTTTATTCTTATTTCCTCATAGAACATCTGTTTTGGATATTTGTTAGAATCGCCTCACTGAGGCGATTCTAACAAATATCCAAAACAGATGTTTCTTTAAAGTATTAAATACAATATTCTTGCATAATTTGTGACTTATTGTTACCTGTTAAGAGAAGATTTCGTGACAGTCAAATTGTCATTATAACGAATTTTGACGTTGTATCGAGTGTCGGTATAAAGAGGGTTGTCTGTATTTGGACACCGTAATACATTACTATACTTATCCTAAAACTTAGACCAGTCCATCCGGCTATCGTAGTTACCCTATGTATTGGGACAGATCGCGGCGTCTCATTCTACACTGTTTGTCACTGAACCAGTCGTTTTAGAAACAGAACAGGTAGTCAAATGGTATAAAGTTAGTGTCCAAATATTTAGGGCAAATGCGGTGCCCAATAAGATGTCTATAGTAATAAGATGTCTTTAGCAACGGCATACAACTTATGACCTTTATGAGAATTTTGATCCGGTCCCACATTCTTTGCCCTTGGACTGGTCACACAGTGTAATGTGACTGGTGTCAGTCTCTGGGGCGTGATAATGCAACGAAATTCAATACATGGTCAGCTGTCTCTCTGTCTCTCTCTGTCTCTCTCTCTCGCTCTGTCTCTCTTCTGCAGACAGTTTTTATTTTATTTATTTAAACAATGTTTAAAGAGGATGACACAATTAGCTATAAATAACTATTCTACCTTGTGGTCCTCTAACTAAAATTTATATACATATATACAACAAGACTTAACTAACAGCTAAGAAATTCATGGGATAAAAGTAGCTTGCAGCGAAGTGAATGCTTGTATAAAGTTTTTATCAAATAAAAAGTGCTAACAGGTATGTGCAAGTGATTTAAAACCAAACATGGCACTTAATTATATCAAAGACAAATCTGTATGTTATCACAGTTTTTGTAAGTGCTTTAAGATTTGACGAGCGCATAAAACCAATATCTAAAACAATTATGCTAGGTCATAAAAGCTCTCAATTCAGTTACAATAACGGTTTCAGCGATAATTTTACACATGGTATATCATTTAAAATCATAGTTAAAGACATTTTATAAGGGTTAAAATGTTGCTTTAAGAGACTGCTTAAAGGTAGAGAGTGACCCCGATGTTTTTACTGTTTGAGGTAGAGCATTCCATAGTCTTGGTGCGGAACACGAAAAAGAGCCATCAAAAAGTGCTGTCCGTGCTTTCGGCACATAAAGTGAGCCATTTCTGATGACCTGAGGTTAAGAGTGTGTACCTCGGATACTGGTTTTAGAAGTTGTGTTATATATTCAGGGGATAAATTATTTATTGCGCGGTATGTCAAGACAGCCTTATTATATTTAAGTCTGTCCGGAATTGACAGCCATCCCAGCTGACTGAACATATCTACTGATGGGGTATCGTAATTTGCTCGCAGGATGATTCGAGCAGCGCGTTTTTGCAGCTTGGATATGCGTTCAATATTAGTTACAGAGGCTGACCCCCAGGTAACAGAGCCATAATCAATATAAGGAAGAATATACCCCTGATAGTAAACTTTTTGAATATGTGTCGGTACATACGTTGCTAACTGGCGTAATAGAGATATTTTAGATGAGATAAGGGAGCATAAGTGGTCTATATGGGCAGACCAAGAAAGGTGTTCATCGATATAAACACCAAGGAGTTTCTGTTTACTAACGGATTGAATGTTGACATCGTCAGCAATAATATTTAGAGGTCGAGAGTCGTTCAAGCGTTTTCTAGCGCCAACTAGCATACAAGATGTTTTGGTCATGTGAACATTCATTTTGTTTATCTTTCCCCATGTTTTTGTGTTACCGAATTCTCCTTGCAGATCTTCTTCAATAGCATCTATGAATCAGTTATATGTATATTTGAACATAAATTATTTTAAACAATAAAGAAAGAAGTTCAACCATACAGCTCGGGTGGGGGTGGGGGGGGGGGGGGGGGGGGGAGGTGGGGGGGTGGGGGGAGGGGTAACAGGAATAATTTTGGTACGGGTGTGCGAGTCAGTATTTCAAAACCTACCCCATTCATATACTTGGCCTTCGAAAAAACGTACCCATTCATATACTTGACCAATATGTTGATCTATTCATACACTGCCCTTTGATTTTTGTACCCATTTTTTTTGCTGGTTATTACACAAATATCACAGTCAATTCATGTAATACCAAGAGGATAAGCAGCCTCGAAAAATCTCTGAGCCAAAAATATGTGCATATACCAGGATGTCAGAAAAATGGGGCTTTTCACATAGGAATCCAGAAAAATCGCGCCATTCATATACTTTTTGTTGAGAAAAGGGAGCCAGTCATATACCTGGCAGCGCTGAAAAAGGGGGCTATTCGGCAAGCACATCCGTACTATGCCATATATAGGAAGTTAGCCACCCCCCACCCTCCCCCCCCCCTCCCTCCTCCAACCCGAGTCATACAGTAAAACCTCAATGGCTCGAACATCTTTGAGACCAAGGAAACTTATTCGAGACCTGAGTCATTGAGTGTCTATATGATCATCTATATAATAGTGGGGTATGTTGAGTGTACTCATTAGAATCGCCTCGATGAGGCGATTCTAATGAGTACACACAACATACATCGATAGAATAAGAAAATATCCCAAAATAGTTGTTTTCTTCAGCTATCGGAAGAATTTCGAAGGACTAAATAACCAATTCGAATTAGCCATGGTAAACGAGCTATCAGTGTTCGAGCTTTTGAAATTTGACTGTATATGATTACAGTCCAAAACTCATCTATATCCCGGCTTACACATGTACATCAACATGTAGAAAAGCGTCCCAGTCGGACCGCCTCGTATATCTGGGCAGAAGGGCGTATCCAGGCTACTCGGTCAGTCAGTCAAAAACTGAATGAAAAATCGAACAATTTGCCCGAATTACATCATTAATAGAATTTGACAACAATTTGTCGTTTAATATATATGTCAAACACTGCTAATAAAATTAAATTTTTCACATTCTCTTCGAAAGTGTATTGAACGTGGCCCGAAACAAGGTCAACGATCAAAACAACATATTAAATAGCAAGTATAGCATAATACACAGTGTTCAACACAGAGAGAAAGAAAAAAGTCGGTCGGTGAACTCCGATATGCGTACAGCTGTACTTAGTTGAACATAGATATTAAATCCGTTACTGTGGATCGTTGCAAACACGCAACTAGGTTTCATTGTTTCTTGTGTGCATCAGGAGCGGATCCAGAGGTGGGTTCGGGGTTGGGGGTGGGGGAGGATGGAATCGGGGGTTCATTTGCATTGGAAATTATGGATATTGATAAATTCTCTGAGATAAATTTGGGACATTTTTCTTTTAAAAACGTTAAATATACTTTTCAACAAGTCCATTTTACTACCTGGGAATGTGTGTAAAATGTGCTTAGTGAGAGGCAATCAGTGAAGATTCCCAGCGGTCACATGACGTTTATACAACGTCGGCTCAACGTCGATGCAACGTCATGACGTTGCATCGACGTTGAGGCGACGTTGTATTAACGTCATGTGCCCGCTGGGTTCTGATCAGACGCCGCGTCTGATCTGGATCTACACTGTTTGCTCAGGCCTGCCTGTTCGAATACGTACAGTAAGTACGGTAATTTGATTAAATCGAACTCCCTCGGAAATTCTGGATTCACCCCTGTGCACACATGTAGGGTCTTCCATAGTGACATGCGCGGGTATATGGATGTTCTGACACGAAAAGCGTGAGAATAAGCGACCCAAGACACAGTTAACGATGTTCGCCGGTCATTCGTGTGCCTGCTTCGACCTGATATGATCCTGTCTGTTTGTTTGTGTTGAGGTTTTACGGCCCAGTCAACCCAAAGGGGTCATGTCGAGCGCGATCAGTTTACCTAACCACACATTTACTGGGCAGGCTTAGTCCTCTAAGCGGTTAACCAGTATTGTGCAGATTCTTTCGCCAGAAACTGACAACTGCCCTTCTTGAATCAGCGGAAGGAAGTCAAGGCTTTTCTTACAAATACACAGCCTGCAAGGCACGCGCGGACAGTCAGGTTCTGGCGGACAGTCAGGTTCTGTGCATCAGCTACCCGATCCGGAGTGGGGCGGTGGGGGGGGGGTGTAGTGACTTCCTATTTATGGCATAGTACGGATGTGCGTGCCGAATGACCCCACTGTTTTCAACAAAAAGTATATGAATGATCCGATTTTTCTTGATTCATACGTGATAGGCCCCACTTTCCTGACATCCCGGTATATATGCATATATTTTTCGCTCAGAGAGTTTAAAAGGCTGCTTGTTCTCTTGGTATTCAATGAATTGACAGCGATGTTTGTCTAGCTACCAGCAATAAATGGGTATAAAACAACAGGGCAGTATATTAATAGGTCAACATTTTAGACGATCATGTATATGAATGGGTCCGTTTTTTCAAAAGGCTTGGTATATGAATGGGGTTAGTTTTGAAATACTGGCTCGCACACCCGTACCACAATTAACCCCAAGTTACCCCCCACCCCCACCCCCAACCCCCTCCCGAGACCCGATCACTGGATCGTTAGACCGAATCACTGGATTCTGTGAAATGTAAGTCTTGGGATACGAATTTATAGTAAAATTTGAGGCAATAGGTAGGTAACGTCAAAAAACGTATATTTGGACATGTGCGCCCAGTGAAGACTCAGATCAGCCTGGGCATCCACCCAGTCTAATCAGAATCTTCGCTGTGTGCTCATTGGATAGCTAAGGACCCAAGCTTTCTTTATGCGGACAGCGAAGACTTTGATTAGACTGGGTGAATGCCCAGGCTGATCTGAGACTTCGCTGGGCGCACATGCCATTATGTTGGTTTTGTCATGCGCTGGCTCATATTGCAAGAGACACTGTGTCCCGGCTTATTTTTGTGTTACACGTTCTCGCAGTCTCATCGGGGTATACCGAATAACTAGACAGATAGACCGCGTATTTTAAGAAGGACTATTTGTTGAGGCGCTTCTAATGAGTACCAACAACATGAGCTTTTTTTTTTATTTATTTTTTTTTTTTTTCGCGGAGAAATAAAACCCACTACCCCAGGATCCATCCTTAACGGTTAGCACTCTGTGTAAAACTTCAGCAGACGACATACTGAACTATTTGTCTTATTTTTTCCAGAAAACAGCATTTGACATTTCATGCAAGGGGAGACAATTTTCATGAAATGTTAAATCCTGTTTTCTGGGGAAAATAAGAAAAATAATATTTTTGTCATCTGCTGAATTTGCCCAGAGAGTGGTCTGATCTTATTATTTTATTTGTGATCCAATATTTTCTCCAATATTTTTTTGTTCCCCTAGTAGGTTATAGTCATTGAAACGTGATGTGGAGTTGGAAATAAAACAAATAAAAAAAGATAAACAATCGATCTTTGCCAAATTCCTTTTGATCCTGGTTTCAGTAAACGCCTAACCAAACAAAGCATATTTATCTAAAAAATATGGATTTGGTCGAATGTTGGTCAAGTATTGACGTAAAAAAATATACGGAAATGATCTGCGGTGTAAACAGCAAAAACTATATAGGTACACGCAATGTGTTTACAAAAATCATTAACCTAGATGACCTTTACTACTCTATGGGCAAGTTCAGCAGACGACAAATTGACTATTTTTTTTAGTTTTTCCCAGAAAATAGACTGGAAAAAATAAAATAAGAAAAATAATTAAAAATGTCGCCTGCTCAAATTGTTACACAGCACGCCAATCGTTAAAACAATAACTGGTAACGACACATAACAAGGGGTCTCGATGCATACATGACAACAAAGACACAGATCAGTCTTTGTGCTGACTTGTCAGGGTCTTCCCTGTTCGCCAGAAGGAAGGCGGTTACTGCAGTATGTACAGGTGATCAAACTGTATATGTGCAGGCTGATCACCTGTACGTTCGCTGCTCCTTGATACGCTAAGACCTCTTTTTGCATGAAAAGTTGGAGTTAACCTTAACCATTATCGGGGCAAATTCAGCAGACGATAAATTGGTGATTTTTTTTTTTTTTTTTTTTTTCAGGAAAATAGAGTTTGACATTTCATGCAAATTGTCTCATGTGGAGACAATTTGCATGAAATGTCAAACTATTTTCGGGGGGAAAAAAGAAAAGAAAAATATTTCAAATGTCGTCTGCTGATATTTTTACCCAACATGCTGATATTAACCGATTTGATCCTATTATAGGACAGGTTAATGAGTAAATTATTATAAGTTAAGGTAAATAACAATTAACCAGCAACTCGCTTTGTGATTAATGTCCAACAAAAACGGTGTCAGACTGTAGTCCAATATTTGGACGTAAACTTGGTTGTTGACTTTAATGCTTTAAATGTACAAGCACAAAATAAAACATCTCAAGGACGATAAAAACCAGTAAGACTTTACATACGGGAAATACTTATCTATTCTATCTGTTTGCTGTTTGTCTGTTATGTTTATCTGAGGAAAAACAAATGCGTGTTTATGAAACCTTCAAGTGTATGCACGTATACAGGTCACGTTTTAAGATTTTTGACCTCGGGTTTCTGAAGTGGGCTCTCATGCATCTTTGTCAGTTTCTGGCGAAAGAATGTGCACAATACTGGTTAACCGCTTAGAGGACTAAGCCTGCCCAGTAAACGTGTGGTTAAGTAAACTGACCGCGCTCGACATGACCCCATTGGGTTGACTGGGCCCTAAAACCTCAACACAAACTCAAACTCATACATCTTTAATTTTGGTCACATCCATCCTTATAAATTGGGGGTCAGTCATTAGTAAAGAACAGGATGGCAAACAATAACAGATCCCGAAAAACTGGATCTACACTGTTTTCAAAGGTATCGGTTTGGGTCTGCAGAGTTGGCATCAACATCATGTGAGCCAGCGAATGATAAAACCTACGAAATGGCATGTGCGCCCAGCGAGGACTCAGATCAGACTGGGCATCCGCCCAGTCTGATCAGAGTCTTCGCTGTGCGTTCAGTGGGTAGCTAAGGACCCAAGCTGTCTTCATGCGGACAGCGAAGACTCTGATCAGACTGGGCGGATGCTCTGGCTGATCTGATTCTTCGCTGTGCGCACATGTCATTTTGTAGGTTTTGTCATGCGCTGGCTATGGCTTATTTTGGGACGGACCCGTCTCATCTAGATCTACACTGTTTACAAAAGGCATCTGTTTTGGACTATATAGTTGGCAGGGTTATTAACACCACATCAATATTATATTAGGTATTTCGGGACGGGCCCGTCTCATCTCTATCTACACTGTTTACAAAGGCATTGTGTTTTGGACTGTAGAGTTGGCATGGTTACCATCACATCAACATTATATCAGGTATTTCGGGATGGACCCGTCTCATCTCGATCTACACTGTTTACAAAGGCATTCTGTTTTGGACTGTAGAGTTGGCAGGGTTACCATCACATCAACATTATATCAGGTATTTCGGGATGGACCCGTCTCATCTCGATCTACACTGTTTACAAAGGCATTCTGTTTTGGACTGTAGAGTTGGCAGGGTTACCATCACATCAACATTATATCAGGTATTTCGAGACGGGCCCGTCTGATCCCGATCTACACTATTCACAAAGGCATTCTGTTTTGGACTGTAGGGTTGGCAGGGTATTAACATCACATCAATATTATATCAGTTATTTCGGGACGGGCCCGTCTAATCCCGATCTACACTGTTCACAAAGGCATTCTGTTTTGGACTGTAGAGTTGGCAGGGCTACCATCACATCAACATTATATCAGTTATTTCGGGACGGGCCCGTCTAATCCCGATCTACACTGTTCACAAAGGCATTCTGTTTTGGACTGTAGAGTTGGCAGGGTTATTAACATCACATCAACATTATATCAGTTATTTCGGGACGGGCCCGTCTGATCCCGAGCTACACTGTTTACAAAAGCATTCTATTTTGGACTGTAGAGTTGGCAGGGCTACCATCACATTAACATTATATCAGTTATTTCGGGACGGACCCGTCTCATCTCGATCTACACTGTTTACAAAGGCATTCTATTTTGGACTGTAGAGTTGGCAGGGCTACCATCACATTAACATTATATCAGTTATTTCGGGACGGACCCGTCTCATCTCGATCTACACTGTTTACAAAAGCATTCTGTTTTGGACTGTAGAGTTGGCAGGGTTACCATCACATCAACATTATATCAGTTATTTCGGGACGGGCCCGTCTAATCCCGATCTACACTGTTTACAAAGGCATTCTGTTTTGGACTGTAGAGTTGGCAGGGCTACCATCACATCAACATTATATCAGTTATTTCGGGACGGGCCCGTCTAATCCCGATCTACACTGTTCACAAAGGCATTCTGTTTTGGACTGTAGGGTTGGCAGGGTTACCATCACATTAACATTATATCAGTTATTTCGGGACGGGCCCGTCTAATCCCGATCCACACTGTTTACAAAAGCATTCTGTTTTGGACTGTAGAGTTGGCAGGGTTACCATCACATCAACATTATATCAGTTATTTCGGGACGGGCCCGTCTAATCCCGATCCACACTGTTTACAAAAGCATTCTGTTTTGGACTGTAGAGTTGGCAGGGTTACCATCACATCAACATTATATCAGTTATTTCGGGACGGGCCCGTCTAATCCCGATCCACACTGTTTACAAAGGCATTCTGTTTTGGACTGTAGAGTTGGCAGGGCTACCATCACATCAACATTATATCAGTTATTTCGCGACGGGCCCGTCTGATCCCGATCCACACTGTTTACAAAGGCATTCTGTTTTGGACTGTAGAGTTGGCAGGGCTACCATCACATCATCATTATATCAGGTATTTCGCGACGGGCCCGTCTGATCCCGATCCACACTGTTTACAAAGGCATTCTGTTTTGGACTGTAGAGTTGGCAGGGCTACCATCACATCAACATTATATCAGGTATTTCGCGACGGGCCCGTCTGATCCCGATCTACACTGTTTACAAAGGCATTCTGTTTTGGACTGTAGAGTTGACAGGGCAAGCATCACAGCAATCCTATATCAGTTATTTCGGGACGATGGCGAGAAAGAACACTGTACGCGAGATAGGAAAGGCAAAGGGAATGTGGTAGCCTTAGTTGGTAAGGTGCATGAGTGGGTATGTGTTGGGAAGGCAGGTAGGTAGGTAGGCAGAGCGGCAGGCAGGTTGATACATACGTGTGTGGTACGTATGTACGTGCGTGTGGCGTACATGCATGTGTGTGTGTGTGTGTGTGTGTGTGGTACGTTCGTGTGTAGGGATGTGTGTTGTGCATGCCCGCATTGTTTATCAGTATGTACGTCCTCACAGACTTATGCATGCACATATATTTCTATGCAGGTAGCTATGTTGATAGGGGGATGTAACTTCTTCCAGGATCGAACTAAGGGTGTATGGACAAACGTGTTCAAGTTACCCGTAGGAAAGCAGGGTGGAAACTGGCACGTAGCGAAGATGCTAGTTATTTAATGTCTCTTCCACATCAAACGTTTCTACCAAATCATTTAAACATCAAATTTTTAAATTGATCGTGAAATATTGCAAAATTATGGCAAACACAGGTGTGTCTTGACGTAAATATTTCTATGTGACGTATTTACCGTATGTATTCGGACAGTCAGGCCTGAGTAAACAGTGAAGACCCTGATGAGACGCCACAGAACGCGGCGTCATATCATGGTCTACACTGTTTGCCACTCATCCAGCAATTTTTAGACACAACATCGGGTAGTAAATTGTATTTGTTCAAATTTTAGAACAAGTATGGTAAGGAGCTCAGGTGTCTAAATACTTAGGGTAAATACGGTATTTCTATTAACCCTTTAGCTCCAGACAAAATCACCAGAGGAAAAATTTGAATATTTTTATTAAAAAAAAGTAGGGTTTGACATTTCGTGCAAATTGTCTCCTTAGGAAACAGTGTACTTGATATGTCAAACCCAGGTTTTTGTTATCCTTGTTAAAAAAAGAAAAATATTTAAAATGAAGTCTGCTATTTTTTTTTTTTTTTTTTTTTTTTACCTGGCAAGCAAAGAGTTACGTTATTTTCACTTTTGCAACAATATTTGCCTACGACTCGTATGAAACAAGTTTTATAGGACCTTCTCCACGTTAAAAGGGAGATGAGCCGTAACGTCAGAAAACGCACCGTCGGATCTGTGCGCCCAGCAAAGATTCAGATCAGCTTGCGCATTCGCGCAGTCTGATCAGAATCTTCACTAGGCGCATTCTGGATAGCCAAGCCTGCAACGTTTTTTCATACGGACAACGAAGTCTTATCCGACTGCGTGATTGTACAGATTGATTTGAGTCTTCGTTGGGCGCACATGTAAAAAGGTATGTTTTCTAACATTGTGGCTCTCATGGAAGTCATGAAAGCCCAGATTATCCAAACAGGACCTTTCAAATGTATGGGTACTGAAGAATCTTGCGGTGAACAGCGAAAACTCTTCATCCTGCAGATTGTGCGAATGTGCAAGCTGATATGGGCACTCACTGTTTATATACGGAATGCGGAACACCCTCTGCATGGCGAAACTTAGACTGGCTCCAGTCTCCAGTGACTACTTTTTTCTTACAAACCTAATCCACTAAAATAAAACAAAAATAATACCATGACTATAAAGGCTGGTCACAACATTCGACAGACTGGCTCCAGTCTCCAGTGACTAAATATTTTTGCTCATATTCCTGTTTGATAATCCACTAAAATAAATAAATCAAAAAAAAAAAAAAAAAAAAAAAAGCATCATGAATTTTAAGGCTGGTCACTAGTCTAGTGACTACATTCGACAGTATGATCCTGTGTGTATGTATGTAGAATCTATGTATGCATGCGTGCTAGGAAGAGGCAAATGTACTTTTTCAGCATTAGTCAAACGTCCCAAAAGAGACGCCAGGCAAACAGTGTAGACACAGATCAGACGCCGCAGAACGTGGCGTCTGATATGGGTATACACGTTTTGCATTTAACATAAGAAATTTCTGTAAAAGAAACCAGAAAAATAAAAATAAATCTGACTTCACTAAAACTGAAAATAGGCTTTTGCAAAAGCAGTAACGCACAAGAGTCCATCCACAATAGGCATTAAATGGGTTAAATTAGGAGAGGGAAAGGACCTCGGGGGTGGGGGTTAACTTGGAGATAATTGTGGTATGGGTGTGCGAGCCAGTATTTCAAAACCTACCCAATTCATATACCGGACCTTTGGAAAAAACGGACCCCTTAATATATTAGATCGTCTGAAATGTTGACCCATTCATATACTGCCCTTTGATTTTTTATACCCATTTATTGCTGGTAGTTAGACAAATATTGCAGTCAGTTCATTGGATACCCAAAGAACAAGCAGCCTCAAAAAATCTCTGAGCGAAAAATATGTGCATATACCGAGATGTCAGAAAAGTGGGGCCTTTCATATATGTATCCAGAAAAATCGGGTCAGTCATATACTTTTTGTTGAATAAGAAGGCTAATCATATACCTGGCAGCGCTGCAAAAGGATGCCATTCGGCACGCACATCCGTCCTATGCCATATATAGGAAGTTACCCCCGCCCCACACCCCCTCCCCTCCCCCTCCCCCTCCCCCTCTTCGTGATACTAGTCTATATATAACTATATATAAGAAACTCGTGTCAGCAGGTGTATGTGTATGTGTTGCTGTCCAGTGTATTTGCTGTTCGCTGACAGAATGATTATGAAATGTTAATGAACAGCGAAAACCCTTACTAGCGTGCTCGAATGCGATGCGCAGATTAAGCTGTACTAGACTTGTTGTAGATACACACATGATTAGATGGAGTGGATGGTGGTAAGGGCCTACTGTCATTGGAGCATGTTCCCTGCAGGCACATGACGTTATTGCAACGTCTGATCAACGTCGATATAACGTCGCGTCAACGTCGGTACAACGTGGTGACGTTAATGCAACGTCGCATCAACGTCGGTGACGTTGCACCGACGTTGATGCGACGTTGCCCTGGCGACGTGTGCCCACTGGGTTGGGGAAGAAGGCATGTCATTATTTCTTTTTCTGCACTGTCATTCACTCACTATTTCCCTCCCCCTGCTGCTCTTCTGTACGTTTTCTCCCTTTCTCCGGGAGATGACACGATATGACCAGCAAGATTTGATGTTTGTTAACTCTTTCACTGCCACGGACGATAATAATATGCTTTTGCAAACAGCACAGATCCAGATGAGACGGCTCACATGAGCCGTCTCATCTGGATCTACGCTGTTTGACATTCAGTCTTTCAACTTTACGTATAAACTTCTTTTCAAGCGATAATTTGTTAAAAAAGAACAAGCAGGCCGACAAATGTCGTCTGAAATTTGGCACCAAAAGAGTTAAACAAGAAATCAAACGAATTAAACGCATATGACTATGATGACTTGTTTTCCAGATGTGCGTTTTGCACTTGATAATGGATAAAAATTTCTATATTATATTTCAAGTTTTAACCCAGGAGAACTAAATGCATTTAATACGATTTTGATTGACCTCATCAATACTAAATATCTCCCATAAGTATGCGATAAATCTGTCAAAATGACAGAAAATGCGAATTTAAAAGGAGTTTGAAGTGGGTGTATGTGAGGTGCAGCAGAAAACACATAATTATTTTCTTTCAGTCTGACATAGCTCCAGGTAGGACGATAAAATGGAATAATCATTTTGAGCCGTAACATGAGAAAACGTACCTTCTGACATGTGCGTCCAATGAAGACTCAGATCAGCCTGCGCATCCGCGCAGTCTGATCAGTCTTCGTTGTCCGCATGAAGAAATCTTGCATCCTTGGCTATCCAATATGCGTCCAGTGACGATTCTGATCAGACTGCGCGAATGCGCAGGCTGATCTGAATCGTCGCTGGGTGCACAGGTTCGAATGTGTGTTTCTGACTTTCTGACTCATATAAGATCATGTACTTTAGTTACTTTTTTGTCCCAATACATAATTTTTAGGTATTCATTGGAATTGTCTCGTCTAGGCGAGTCGATTCAAATGAGTACCCAAAAGATGTGTTTATGTGCAAAATGAACGAACGGTATCTCCTGAAGTCTCTCTTTAAAATCTAGTGCTATTTTCGGAGCATGACAAATGATACATTGGTTGTATGCGAAAAAGCGAAGACCCATACTAGCTTCCGCATCTGATCCGCCTGTATAGGACGTTCGATTTTTGTGCAAACAATGTCCAAACTTGGTAGAACTTAAAAAGCCACCGACGTAGACCCATACCTGACTGCTAGAATATTTAGGATCTAACTCTTCGCTCCTTCCATGAGGGATTATGTAGATTTTACTGTGGCTCGACCCAATATTGGGTTGCCAAGCTTCTATCAAGAAGAAAAACGACGGGAAATGATATAAAAAAGAAAAACTAAAACTTGCACCTAGCTACTGGATATATGATGCGAGGGCAGGCTTTGAACTAGATACGTACCATAGATCTTTGTATACGCATGCGAGAAAGGGCAGAGTTGTTTGTAAAAGCACGTTTTTTGGAGGTCTTGAAAGTGAAAAACACTGAAGAGCAGTAGAAAAAAAATCTTTGTATATAAAACCGATTCATGACTTTTACCACGCGCATAACAGACATCCAATACCTCTTACTACAGACACTAAAAATCATATTTTAGTCAAATCGTTGGCTTGAAAATGTTTACAGTCAAACTGGTCTTAATATAAAGACCGTCTCCATTAATCAATCACCTGTATTCAAAGGCAAGTTTTTTTTGTTTGTTTGTTTTCAGTTCCCAGTACAGAAAAATAAGAGTAATTTTACCTATTTTACCTGTGTAAAGTTAGCCATTACGAAAACATGCCTATTCAAATAGATAGAAAATTTTATCTCTGAAAACTGAAAATTTTCAGATAAAAAACTCAGATATTTTTCATATTTCTGCACAAAACATAGATTGTTGGTACTCGTTAGAATCGCCTCGGCGAGGCGGTTCTAACGAGTACCACAATCTATGTTTTTGAGCAGAAACAAGAAAACCCCAGTTTTACTATATAAAAGTGGGATTTAAGGGGGTCAAAATTATATAGATATGTTTTCGTGATGACTTTTCTGAAGCAAACACTATGTGATAGCTTCAGCAAGCAGTAAGACCCAGATCAGGCCGCGGCGTCTGATCAGGGTCTTCACTGTTCGCCACACATCAGTTAGTTCAAGACACATAAACAAGTAGTTAAACGGACTTGTTCAACTTTTAGGATAGGTATGGTAAGTAATTAAGGTGCCAGAATATTTCGGGTAAATATAGAACTTCCAGGCGCCTCTCGAACTGACGATCTCGGTAACAGTTCAAATTGAACTACTGACACTCCTGCGGTTACAAAGGAGGCAACTACATGATTGGAGGAGAGTATGTATGTATGTATGTATGTATGTATGTATGTATGTATGTATGTATGTATGTATGTATGTATGTATGTATGTATGTATGTATGTATGTATGTATTCCGAGCAATCGGTGCAGACCCAGATCAGACGCCGCAGAACGCGGCGTCTGATCAGGGTCTTCACTGTTTGCCACTTATCCATCAGTTTAAGACACATAAACCGGTAATAAAATGGACTTATTCAAGTATGCGGATAGATATGATAAGTAGTTAAGATGCCAGAATATTTCAGGTAAGTACGGTACTTCCAGGCCCCACGAACTGACGGACTCGGTAACGGGTTAAGTTGCTCATAAGGTTAGTAAGTACAGGCAGGTTGAAACCGGTACTTTCCACATGTAAAGTTTCACCAAATTATTCAAACATTAAAAAATGAAATTGATTGTGAAATATGCAGACTTCGATATATAGTTTTATTTCTTTATTTCCATAATTTTATTTATTTCCATTTAACTTGTTTTTGTCTGATATGATGCAATCATTATATATGATTTTCGTCATGCTAATAGCGACAAAAGCAAACATATTACAGTATAACCTCACTGGTTCGAACACGGATGGCTCGTTTACCGTGGATGATTCGAACTCTTTTTTTCAGTCCCTACAAAATTCTTCCAATAGCTCAAGAAAACAAATATCTAATGATCTTTTCTTATTTTATCATGGAATTGTATGTTGTGTGTACTCATTAGAATCGCCTCTTCGAGGCGATTCTAATGAGTACACTAAACATACTACAATTGCATAGAAAATCGATAGATCTCCCAGAATTAGCGATATTTGCTTCCTGACCTGGCGCCATGATTAACCTTCATTGGCTCGAACTACCCGTGGTTCGAACAATTTTTTGCATGGTCCCAAAGGTGTTCGAGCCATTGAAGTTCGACTGTACTAGAGAGGGAGAAATCAGCATGTCATTCATACTTTTCAAAATTTGTTAGGTGTGATGATGCCTGGTGCAAAGAATTTACTTACTCGGACCTATGCAACCTTTCTTGGCTACATAGGTAAATCAGAGGACCAATGGCCCTGTAGCTCACCTGAGACTATTTTTCTGAGCAAGCTAATGGTAATATTTTTAAATAAAGTCGAACTTCGATGGCTCGAACATCTTTGGGACCATAGAAAATTGTTCGAGACATGGGTGGTTCGAGCCACTGAGGGTTAATTATGGTGCAAAATCAGGAAGCAAATGTTGATAATTTAGGGATTTTATTCGATTTTCTACACAATATTTGTATGTTGAGTGTACTCATTAGAATCGCCTCGATGAGGCGATTCTAATGAGTACACACAACATACAATTTCTCGATACAATAAGGACATTTCCCCAAATATTTGTTTTCTTGAGCTATCGGAAGAACTTCGTAGGGACTCAAAAAAGAGTTCGAATTAGCCATGGTAAACGAGCCATCGGTGTTCGAGCTATCGAGGTTCGACTGTAATGGAACATTTGAGTATGGTATCCGGTACAGTTTGATAACCTTTGGTCTCTGTATCTTAGAGTACATGTAACTTGATAAATTTAGCTTTAATCAATTTAGCGAAACAGAAACTTCACACAAAATATGGTTTTGATAAAGTGATATACCAAATATCAAAGGTCTGTGCCTTCTAGTTTCTCACAAGAAGGTTTTTAAAATTTTCCCCATATGAGTCTATGTAAGACAATTGACCCATGTGTGGGCCATTTTTGACCACAGAGCTATAATGTGAACAGTCTTGGTAAATGTCAAAGGCCCGGGCCTTCTAGTTTCAGACAAGAAGGTTTTTCAGGGTTTTCCCTTACATGAGTGTGTGTAAAACAAGTGAGCCCCGATGCAGGGATATTTTTGATACCAGGGCTGTAGTTTGAATAAATTTGGGAGAGGCCCATTAGATGAAGTTACATATCAAATATAAAAGACCTGGCCTTCTAGTTTCAGACAAGAAGATAAAGTTTCAGACAAGAAGATTTTTAATGTTTGGCCTATGTAAAAAAATGACAGTTCCTTACAAAAGGTCAGGGTCAACACAAAGTTATCATTTTTCAAACTTTATTGGGCCCATGTCCCCAAGGCTGCATATCAAGCCCGAGGGCCTTTGACCCCTTGGTTCCGGAGAAGAAGATTTTAAAGTTTAAAGGGTTTTTACCATATATGGGCGTGGCGGTCATCTTGGTCATGTGACTCAAATGCGGCGACAAGCTTTTGTTCCCCCTACCCATTGAGGTTCTATATATGAAATTCGGCAGGTGTGGACGACGACGAACGACGGAGCCTGTCTATACTATAATCTCATCTATGAGTCTAACAGCTCAGATGAGCAAAAATGACCTAGTGTAGTTTCAAACAATTTGATTTTATTTCATAGCCAGAACATCCAATAAAAGTTTCAAAGTCTAAAAGCTAAACTTGCCCAAGTCTGTTCATGGATCGCTCACCTGAGCAAAGATTAGCTCTGGCAGCCATTTTATTCAGCGGAGTGGAACCATTTTAGCAATTTTGGTAGAGGTCACCCAAGAAACATTTCTGTGAAATTATTTGAAATCGGGCCATTGGCCTAGCAAGACATGTCGTTTAAAGGTTTTTTTTCTCTATTTTTAACTTTGGTGGTCATTTTGTTCAGCATAGCGGAACCATTTTAGCAATTTTGGTAGAGGATCACCCAAGGAACATTTCTGTGAAATTATTTGAAATCGGGCCATTGGCCTAGGAGGAGATGTCGTTTTTCTATTTTTGGCTCTGGTGGCCATTTTGTTCAACAGAGCGGAACCATTTTAGTAATTTGATAGAAGGTCACCAAGGAAACATTTCTGTGAAACTTTCCTTTTCAAATCGGGCTATTGGCCTAGGAGGAGATGTCATTAAAAGTTTGTTTGATGTTGTTGTTTTTTTTTGTTGTTTTTTTTTGTTTGTTTTTTTGTTGTTTCTTTTTTATCTTTGGCGGCCATTTTGTTCAGCGGAGCGAAACCATTTTAGCAATTTTTGTAGAGAGTCATCCAAGGAACATTTCTGTGAAATTATTTTTAAATCGGGCTATTGGCCAGGGAGGAGATGTCGTTTAAAGGTTGTTTTTTTTTCTTCTATTTTTAGCATTGGTGGTCATTTTTTCAGCGGAGCGG
The DNA here is from genome assembly GCA_964016985.1 of Anodontia alba. Classification (NCBI taxonomy): domain Eukaryota; kingdom Metazoa; phylum Mollusca; class Bivalvia; order Lucinida; family Lucinidae; genus Anodontia; species Anodontia alba. The sequence continues at coordinate 55,899,856 of OZ024834.1, read as the reverse complement.
AACCATTTTAGCAATTTTGATAGAGGGTCATCCAATGAATATTTCTGTGAATATTTTGAAATCGGGCCATTTGCCTAGGAGGAGATGTCGTGTAAAGGCTTTTTTTTCTATTTAAGCCCTGGTGGCTATTTTGTTCAGCAGAGCGGAACCATTTAGCAATTTTGGTACAGAATCACCCAAGGAACATTTCTGTGAAATTATTTTGAAATCAGTCCATTGGCCTAGGAGATGTCGTTTAAATGTTGTTTTTTTTTTTTTTCTGTTTTTAGCTCTGAAGGCCATTTTATTCAGCGGAGCGGAACTATTTTAGCAATTTTGGTAGAGGGTCACCCAAGGAACATTTCTGTGAAAAAAAAGTTTTAGTTTTTTTTTTTTTTTTTTTTTTGTTTTTGTTTTTTTTTCAATTTTTAGCTCTTGTGCCATTTTGTTCAGCGGAGCGGAACCTTTTTAGCAAATATGGTAGAGGACCACCCAAGGAACATTTCTTTGAAATTATTTTGAAATCGGGCCACTGACCTAGGAGGAGATGTCGCTTAAAGGTTTTCTATTTTTAACTCTGGCTGCCATTTTTATTCAGCGGAGCGAAACCATTCCAGCAGTTTTGATAGAGGGTCACCCAAGGAACATTCCCGTGAAATTATTTCAAAATCTATTCACCGGTTTATGAGGAGATATGATTTAAGTAAATTGTTGACGACGCAAGACGCACGACGGACACAGGGCGATCACAATAGCTCACCTTGAGCACTTCGTGCACAGGTTAGCTAAAATGGTAATAGAAAAACAAATCCCATATCTATAATGTGATGTTACAGAAATAAACACCAAATTCAGAGATAAAAACTGAAGGGCTGTTACTATAATTTGCTCTTAAAGGTACGTTTCTAATAACAAGGAGGGCAAGTACAAATGTAGGGACGGGCAAGTCTATTTAAAAGCAGAAATACGAACACGCAAACGGTTAAATCCTATATACTAAACATTACGAAAACATGCCTATTCAAAATACTGAAAATTTACCACCAAAAAAAAAATTGAAAATTTTCAGATAAAACCTCTGATATTTTTCATATTTCTGCTCAAAACATAGATTGTGGGTACACGTTAGAACCGCCTCGACGAGGCGGTTCTAACGAGTACCCACAATCTATGTTTTTGAGCAGAAATAAGAAAAATAATGTATACCCCTGTAAACCCTAGTTTTACTCTATAAAAGTGGGATTTAAGGGGGTCAACATTATATAGGCATGTTTTCATGATGGGTCAAATAAAACATAGTATAGAATATGTTCAGGAATAACCACGATCACAATGCATAGCCTACTAATGTCACAAAGGGGAAGAGCAAACAATTTAAACTATGACAGACAGTACACCTACGTCACGAAAACATGCCTACATAACTTTGACCCTCAAGCCCCACTTTTATATAGTAAAACTGGGGTTTACAGTGATATACATTATTTTTCTTATTTTTGCTCAAAATATGGATTTAGTGTACTCGTTAGAACCGCCTCACCGAGGAGGTTCTAACGAGTACCCACAATCTATGTTTTGAGCAGAAATATGAAAAATATCAGAGTTCTTTTATCTATTTTTATCAGTTTTTGGAGGTGAAAATTTCTATATAGTTGAATAGGCGTGTTTTCGTAATGTACCACAGACCAAAGAAAAGCAAAGCAACCAGCCCTCTCCTCCCAAACAAGGTGATCACAATGCTAGACAGGATACACTAAATACAACAATAAGAAAACGAACTGGATAAAACATAAGCAGTCTCGCAGCGAGTAGCCACAAGCCCACACAAAGAACAGCCAACACCAGAACCACTGACTTAGAACGGTTGGTATTAAAAAAAAATACTGGGTTATTGCACGGCACCAAATTTTCACTCTAGTTTCAAATGTTGTAAAATATACAAAAAGATTGTTCGGCTGCCATAGAAGCTTCCTAACTCAATCAGTGCAACATAACAGAAAACACGAAGCATGAGTTCAAAGTACACAAATGTCCCCGCCCTTTGCTCTTTGCCTGTATGACAACAACATCAGGATGCTTGAATTTCAAAAACTACTTTCCAAATACTCAATTTGATGTGTTACACATTTTAACCCCTAGCCCCACCCTAGGGCCTGAAGCAGGTGTGCTCTACCACAGAGTTAAAGATTTCTTTAAATAGCACTTCCTAGCATAAAAAGATACCCAAGTTATGACCTCCAAGAGAAACGCGGACGTAAATGTCGATGTAAATTTGAATGTAATCTTAAACATATGTTAGACCCTGGTTACGAACGTGACACAAGCACGTAACATCACGGCGAAACGCTATATTCCCCACTGCTGTCTTCCGCAGGCGGGGGCATAAAAAGTGTAAATCACTATATGTCAAAACGATGAGGGCTCGTAGCAATCTCCTCAGACACTGACAACTAGAGCTGTAGAAAAACAAATGTTTGAACCACGGAAGGTCCGAAAACAGACATTACGTCAGGTATCAACCTTCCAATGAAAGGTTTAGGTCGCCACTTTCATAATCTTAAACCCGTCCCACCGTCGTGCAATTAAAGAGGACAGCATGGCTATTAACTATGATCGGGTTAAAAACTAAGGATGCAATCGGTTAATAGCCATGCTTTCCACTTTAATTACATCTCTAAATTATATATCCCAGCCTTTTATAATGAATATTTTTTAATTCTTCTAAAACCTGGCTTCCCAAAGGGGTGGTGAAATTACCCCCGGGAATTTAGACAGTTTTGAAAAATGTCTAATCCCTTAATACCCATCAGTTCTAATTTTGTGTCAAAAATCACGTGTGTGGGCTTCAGATTTTTTACTTACTTTCCAGAATCTCCAGCTGTATCTAAAGTCCTACATCTTTTTTTCAGTGGTCTGTCGAATTCCTGAGGCAAGGGATGTTTTTGCCGTGTAATCCCCACCATCCCCCCATACCCTCTGGGGGAAAACATTGATCGATGCACAAGGACGTATCTCAATATATTGAGCTAAGTATATCTTTTGGAATATGTGTATATGTAGTGACCAATTTGCCTAATGTGTGCGACGGTCAAGTTAAGAATATCTGTGTTTACTGTTGAAATTGAGACAATCATGCCTTTTCAACGTCTTTTCAACTTCTATGAACTACTGCTACATGCCCAGTGGGCACATGACGCTAATACAACGTCGGCTCAACGTCGATGCAACGTCATGACGTTGCATCGACGTTTAGGCGACGTTGTATTAACGTCATGTGACTGCTGGGTGATAATGTGTTTGTATGAGCTCATATTGCCTGCTGTTATTGTGGAATGCGGTTATCTTCAGACATTAGAATCAGATTCTGCAACTTGGCTCAAAATAAGTTTTATGCGCTGAACTTATATTTGATTATTAAAAATATGCAGTACAACTATACCTATATATCAGCTTTATATGTCAGCTATTGAGACGTTACAATATGAAGGTCATGTGCCCACTGGGATCATTGTTTGTGATATTGTCTTAAAATGATGTATAATATTTCGTATGTTCATTTCAGATAGGTATCAGTCTATTTTAGACTGGTTTATATGGCGGGATATGACGTTGTTTTTTTTATAATATTGTTGCTATGCGACTGTTGTACATTTTATGTCGTTGGATACGATGCCGTTTCCTTATATGGTTACGTTAAACACAGCTGTCATGGGCTGATGTCTGTAGGACACATCAACTTTTTAACTCCACAAACAAGTAAAACGTTTTGCAAACAGTGTAGATCCAGATGAGACGGCTCGTACACTCTTTCTCTTTTTTCTATATTGTCACCACTCTGTTTGCCATTTGTTTTCGATTTTTGTCTACGCGACATCCCTTATTAAGATAATGGGCACATTCAATTTCATAGACGGAAGAGTCCACTTCGGAAACCCATGGGTGAAAGGGTTATGGTGAATGGATAAACCTTCAAGGGACAACACTGTGACCTATATTTGCTTTTGTTTCACCCTGGTTGGGGCTTAAGCGAGTTTAAGGAAATATGCGTTCCCCAGTACATTCATTACCATAAAAATTGACCCCTTTTAGAAAGGCCTCATTAATCAGAGAAGCTGTCTGAAGGAGTGATCTCTGTTAAGGCGATTTGCCTGAGGAATGCTTTGACTTGTGATCTGTTAACATATTTTACCTTGTATGGTTACATTATCAATACATACTGTAATACCTTATATATTTGTATAAAATGTGTAGGCTGTGTGACATGTGCAGAACTGTTTGTAACACAGTTTGTGTTTTTTGAAGTTGGAGTTTTACGGACCAGTCAACACTGTTAAGGTCATGTCGAGCCGGTCAGTCAACCTACACATACTTTTCATGGACAGGCTTTTAACGTCTACGCGGTTAACTCGTACTTTGTGTACATACTTTTGCTAATAACTGACAACTGCCTTACGTGAATCAGCGGAAGTGGGGAATAGGGGGAATGACCTTATAAAATTGATTCATGATCAATCTCTGGCCGAGCTGTGATTACGAATTTGCGACTCCTGGATCTGCATTCAGACGCGCCAGCAGCTGCCCTACGGAGCCCATTTATAGTAAAATGAAACATCAAGTATAATAGTACCTTATGCTGTTGTAACAGACACTGTTCTGCTACAATTCGATCTGTTAGAAGTTTGGGCAGTAAGGGAAATGGAGACTTTCAAGTGAAGTAACTTTTATCGCTTTTGAAACAGGGTCTGCTCAGAAAGGCATGAATTCTGTCTAAATGTATTTGTCCTTTCCTCAAAGAGGGTCTACTCTCAAAGGAAAGAATTTGCTCCCAAAGGGAGACTTTTAGAATTGACCCCTTTTCTGAAGGGGTTTGATGTGCAAGGAAGCAAACAGTCACAGAAGTGGTGTACCTTGGGAAATAAGGCTGAAAATGTACCAGGTGTGTCAAGCCCTTTAATGCGTTAAGTCATGTCATACATGCTTCAACTTGCAGCTGCATATCATGTTGCATTATACAGATGCATCAAGTATCCTGTCATACACTTGCCACAACGTCAGGAAACTTACCTTCGGACATGTGCGCCCAGAGAAGAATCAGATCAGCCTGCACTGATCAGTTTGACCTGGGTCTACACTGATCTGGCCCCGGGGTTATAAAACTTTTTTCATGCTCAACTCAGCTGAGCATGAAATTTGTCTTGCTGATAAATATCAAATCACTAAACATTGCAATTTCTTTCTTGCTAAACATGGAAATTTCTCTGCTTATAAATATGAAAATGCCAACTTTTGTTGGCATTTTCATATTTATTAGGAGAGAAATTTCATGCTCAGCTGAGTTGGGCATGAAAAGTTTTATAACCTCGGGGCCTGATCTGTCTGTCACAGTACTTCGGGTAAATATTATTGGGTGTATCCTGTTTATAGTATAACTTGGAGATGTTTTATCATCTCTTCTTACTCCCATCAAAAATAGGTCGGTTATTTTGGGACATGACGAAGGGAAAAACATGTAACAGTTATAATAATCCCCGCCCGAGTAAGAATCGAACTCAAAACCATCAAATCTTTAGGCAACAACTTATTAACCTACTGACATATCCAAGGTCCTCATATATATGAGAGAAATGGACCTTGACCTCAGATGTTAACATTCACAAGTCAGTATACAGGCCAAATTCAAATATACGAGTAAGGAAAAAATGAGGTTTCGCAAGCGATATGATTTTTGGGTCTAGCCAATGTTATTGCCCACGTGATTATCATTGACCAATGAATCCAGGTAATAACAGTTGTTGATAGACGCGCGCGCTATTCTTGTCGCTGCGATGTCATTGTTATGTAAAGAGGGTTATCTGTAAAACGTGGACTGTGCTTGTGCTGGGACATTGGCAGAACACGGCGTCTGATCAGGGTCTGCACTGTTTGCTTTAATTACAGGAGTTAAAGGGTAAAATGAACCAGTCCCCGTTCAGGACAATTTCCCAAGCCAACACTCGGGAGACAATCTACACTCAAGTGCTGTCAGCACTTTGATTTTTTTTTATATCCTTAGTATCTTCATTTCTTTCTCAATACAAAACTTGTTTACAAGGTCGTGAAGAAAATATTTGTTTAGATGTTTCACCATACTATTCTTCGTGTAACTTTCCGGTAAATAAGAAAATCATAAACCATTCTTACCAAATGCTGTGTGCATTCCATCATAAGATCATGTTATGAAGGATAAGTTTTGCTCTGAGTTCACGTTGAATTTCATCAATTTGCAGCAAAAAAAAAAACAACATTATCCATGTTTTTTGTGTTGAGGTTTTACGGCCCAGTCAACCCAATGGGGTCATGTCGAGCGCGGTCAGTTTACCTAACCACACGTTTACTGGGCAGGCTTTGTCCTCTAAGCGGTTAACCAGTATTGTGCACATTCTTTCGCCAGAAACTGACAACTGCCCTTCTTGAATCAGCGGAAGGGAGAGAATGACTAATTATCCATCTAGTCTCATGACTACTTGGTGGGCAAAAATCGCTATACAGAATATTATATAAGTAAACCTTCACACCTCGGTCTGGGCAAAATCAGCAACGACAAATCGATATTTTACTTATTTTCTCCCCAACAGAGGATTTGACAAAATGACACACGAGTCCAGCGAAGACCCAGCATGAGCATCCGCAAAGTCTGATCAGGTTTCGCTGTCCGTGTGAAGAAAGCTATGGTCCTCAACCATTGAGCGCAAGCGAAGAACGATAAGACTGTGCGGATGCCCAGACTGATCGGAGTCTTCGCTGGGCGTACACGCAATTTTGTTGGTTTTGTCATGAGGTGGCTAAAATTCTGTTTTCTGGGGAAAAAGAAAGATACATCAATATGTCTGCTGAAGATTATACCTAGCATACTAAGCGTTAATATCAGTAGACCTCGGATACAGTTAGTTACAGAAAGTATCATATAGATCAAGGTCAAAACAAACGGTTGTGTTAGCTTTCAGGCGGTCATCCTCAGATGTAAACAAGAATGATGACTAATCGGAATGTATTTTGAGAGAAACTGACCCGTAAAAAGCAACAGGGTCAACATGGGTTAATCCGAGACGCCGACCTTTAGACTGGCTCAGGTATCCCAATACATATTCTTATAATCCAGTTTGATAATCGACTATATAAAACCAAAATAATATGACTATAAAGGCTGATCACTAGAGTGACAGTTTTAGTCGATTATCAAACAGTATTTCTAGATGTCATATTTTGGTTTTATTTTAGTCGATATAAGAATAAATATTTAGTCACTTGAGAGCCGACCTTCAGCAAACGGTTGTACATAAAACGTGGCTTTCTTGAAGCTTAACATACAATTTCCCGGGACAACGTCCCTACAACTGCACTGCTGAACGTGCATGGTGTGCATAAAAACATACAAATACAGATTATGGCAGCTTTAGAAAATTTGTGACAGCCCAGCTAGCATTCTACGTAAATCTACATCGGGCCGTCATCGGCCCCTCAGCTACCCTGACGGGCCGATGACGGCCCGATATAGATTTATGTAGAATGCTGACTGGGAGGCCAACTGGATATATTTACAAACTACGCATCGTTGAATCACAGCTCCAGATCAAAGGTGTAGCCAGACAATCATTTCCTTATGTCTCCATAAACACAAACATCAAGATTCCGCTATTAAGACCATTCGAAAATAAGACCACTCCGCTATTAAGACCAGCTTTTGCCATTTTTTATTACCATACATTACTCCAGACAAGAGGGGTTATCCGCAGAATATATTTTTCTTACTTCTCCATAAAATATGTTGTGGATAATCATTAGAAGCGCCTCGGCGAGGCGCTTCTAATGATTATCAACAACACATTTTTTGTGAAGAAATAAGAAAAATATCAGTACTTTTCGGTTACAAAAAAAAAAAAAAAAAAAGACACATATCTGGAGCTATGTTCCACATTCAAAATTAAGACCGCCACGTTAATACGACCACTTTTTGCAGTACCAGCGGAATTTTACTGTGCGTAGTAGGTACTCATTGGAAGTGCCTCGGCGAGGCGTTTTGTGGCAAGTACCCTCGGTTCGTGAAGAAATAATATTTTCGGTTATTCAGAAGTTATGAATATATCGGTCAAGTCAAGTGAAAGTGACCTTATCCCATAAGCAATCAAAGCTCGTACCAGCTTGCGCAATCGCCTTGTCTGCTTAAGAACGAACAGTTCACCCTGACCGGACAGTGCGCACCCGCAGTTTGATCTGGGCCGTTGTTGTTCTTACAACGTTAAAGTGTATCTATTCTGTGGTCATTTTCCCCCATTGCTACTAAGGAAGGTTAACACTGAGGGTTAACAACAGACTGCGCATCCAGGGGTCAATCTCCAAACAACAGACTGCGCATCCAGGGGTCAATCTCCAATGCCCATTTTTTTAATTTATACGGCCTCTTAGAACGTATGTGGACATGCATTTGCAATTTTCTAGCAGAACTCCAGTTAAGGTTTGACAAAATAAAGGATGGACATTTCATGTGAATAATCTGCTAGACAGACGGTTCTCAAATGAATTATTTGTTGATGTTTTACGGCCCAGTCAACCTAATGGGGTTATGTCGAATGCGGTCAGTTTATCTACTCCCCTCCCCCACCACTTTTACTGGACAGGTTTAGTCCTCAATACTGGTTAACCCCTTAGAGAACTAAGCCTGTCCAGTAAAAGTGTGATTAGGTAAACTGACCCCGCTCGGCATGACCCTATTGGGTTGACTGCCATAAAACCTCAACACAAACAAACAATTCATTTGAGAACAACCTGTCCAGCAGATTGTTCCCACGAAATATACAGCCTTATTTCCAAGCTGACAAAAATAGTTGATTGTCTCTGCTGCACTACTGATTGGGGATTAGAGTTAAGAACAGTTCAATGTGAGTACTAAAAGAGAAGTCGATTGATATAGTTTTGTGTATTTTATTGATTTTTCTAGGATTTTTTTCGGATTTTTCTTGCAAGTATGAGAACACTATTTGGAGAAATAACATCGCAACTTGAACAGCACTGAACCTCATGCAAAACAAACAGCATTCAAAAAACTTTCAAACCGCACAAGTAAACTTCTACAACCTTATACAAAATATCATTCATGAAAACCTTCCCAAAGTCACTCAGTTTTCTCTGGCATCTATGTCATAACTTGCATACATTTCCATTTATTACAAAACCTTGTCAGCCACACATTCATCTTTTGACCTTCAAATTGTGGTAATATGCTAGAATAACATGGGAATACATATTACTTGTAGGTCCCAAAGATTTTGTCTTATTATCTATTTAGTAAAACTGAATCTGAAACTTCCAAACACCCTGATACCTCAGTACTGTAAATTTTAATAAATCTAATTATTTTCTTATTAATTAACTCTTGTGCTTTGCTAAACTTTAGCAGATGACATTCTAAAATTTAGTATTTTTGGGGAAAATAAGACATTTCAAGTGAATCATCTGTTAGGCAAACAATTCACATAAAATGGAAAGCCTTATTGTCTCTGAAAAAAAAAATGTTGCAGTTGTGATTAGCGCTTTAAAGGTTAATTCTCATTTCATATAACAAACTTTTCCTTTTCGTTCAAATTCATGATACACTTTTTTTTTATTTCTTTATTTCAGAAGATTTTTTTTTTTTTTTTTTGCTAAATTTTGTTTTAAACAATTCTTTACTTTTCCCATGTGTAGCTGACAAAGTTTCAGTTTTTTTAATCCCCATTTGTTTTCAAAAGTAACTTTTACTAGCACTCAATGATTCAGCACATCTGTTCATTTCACAGAGCTCCAGATATGAGGTAGTTTCCCATCATTAAATCTGAAATTTTGAAGATGATGACTAAAGCATTTCCTAAGAATGATCAGAAAAGGCAGTGTTCAATATCTAGTCTGGGTTTGCTGCTTGGAAGCAAACACCCAGACTAGATTATTGAGCGCTGGCTATTTTGGTCATTCTTCACAGACATAGTCCTGCTTGCCCTGGCTCAATGTTAAGGTTGTTTAGTTTCCATTCTATCCTAAAAAAGTATTAATGCTTCCCTTCTCTGTAACAAATTTACAATTCCATTTTTTTTTTCAGTTAAGTAAGCAGCCTCGAATTGGAAACAAATTATCTGGAGCCCTGCACACTCCTAAAACTATTTACATTTGCACCAAAACATGACAGCAATTATCATAAATATATATAAAAATGAAAATCACAGTTTGAAAAGGAATAATTAAGTGAGCGGTGTCATCAGAAAATAAGATTTTTTTTTCCAACATGTAGACTACCACAGCTTTTTTTTTCCAACATGTAGACTATCACAGCTCCAGTTCTCTGAAAATTTGTTGTGTACTCGTTTTGAAGTGCCTCGGCGAGGCACTTCTAACAAGTACCCACAATATGCATTTTTTTTTTTTTGTGGAGAAATAAAGGTTTCAGGACTTTTCTACTGAAAAAAAAAAGCGTCTTATCTGAAGCTATATTGTGTTTGGCAATAAAAACTTTTTTCTCAATGATACAGCTCAAATTTAATAACAGAATGCATGTTGTATGACTATGAATCTTATAGCACATATGTTCGATGAAAGAATGTAAAATGAAATTATGACTTGTGTGGATGCTCATTCAAAATAATTACCATACAGGTAAATGCTTCAAACTTTTACCCTGCTAGACCTGAAAATTTTAAAATATATTTCTTGGCACTAACATTCCACTCAAAATGGATCACATTCACTTTGATTGAAATGCCAGGCTATAGTTTCAGGGCAGCATGTGCCTAATTGTCCTCAGAAGCAAGGTAAATATATCATAGCTCTAGATACAGAACTTTTTTTATTTCTTCACTAAAATATTTCATACCTACAACATATTTTTGTGGAGAAATAAGAAAATTATTTATCTGGACACCACTTAAATCTAGAGCTCTGAATTAAACAAAACAAACATAACAAATGCAAATTTAACTAAAATGCACCAAAGTTGAACTTGGTACTAGTACCCTATTCACTCCAAGTATTCGGACAAATGTCTGAGGAAACTGTGTAGACCTAGATCAGATGTTGCATAATGCGACCTCTAATAAGCCTTTACACTTTTTGCCACTTTGTTGGCCGTTTGACACGTCAACAGGATGGACTTCAAATTTCAGTACAAGTATATTAACCCTTCTCTTGCTGAGCATGACATGCTCTGTCTTAGCAAACAGTGAAGATCCAGATCAGTTGGCTTCTGAAGAAGCCAACTGATCTGGATCTGCACTGTTTGTCATTAAATATGTGAATTTCTATTAAAAAAAAACCGGATGAAGTAATCTGATTGGCTGGAACAGAAGTGGGCGTGGCATCTTAATTTATTCAGCATGACCTTAAGAAGTAAGTTGTCCAAATACTTCTAGTGGATATGGCATTATGACTTTGCTGGACTGTTATGACTTAATGTAACAACTTTGTACTTGGATTTTCATTGTCTAGACATTTTGATCACTTTTTTTCTTTTTAGCACTTCTTATACAAATTCCACTGCAGGATACATAGTTTCTCTGATTAATAGCCAAGAATGAATCATGTTTATTATATTTTTCTCTTTCTCCAAAATTATTATGTATAACATGTATAAACTAAAATGGGATTTAAGAACGCTCTTTTTAAATTAATATTACTAGAAAATTCAACTTTGTTTCCATCCAATTTGTTTCAGCAGACTTTTAAGCATTTCTGAAAAGAAGGGTTTGCCAAATTTTTTATCCAAATTCTGTGAACACTTAAAACCAAGTAAATGTTTTTGTTTTCTGAAGAAAACTGGGTTTAATGACAAAGCAGTTTGCTGAATGTTAATCAGAGAAAATATGTTTGTGATCTATCTAATGGGGAAGTTATTTTTCTATTACAAATAAATGGGTAAAAGGGGTCTTTTATTTTTTTTTTCCCTCTCATTTTATCTCCATTCAACTTTGGCCAAAACCAAATTGTGAGGTGGTTTCTACACTTCTATTTTGTTGTCCATGGATATTAAACAATAATGACACAAAATTTGTGACATTTCATACTTTTTATTTAAGGTGAATGGATACACTTCGAAGAGAACACTTTCAAAGCTGAAAAAAGATTTCCTTCCCTTCTCAAAGTGATAACTACCAGATTCCCTGGTGTTTGAAACTTCTGTGAGAGACTTCACTTAAAGGGAAAAGGAAAAACTGCCCTTTTCCTTTCATAGTGTAGTCCCACTTTGAGTACCGAGGCAAAATATGGTTCACTTGTGGAATTGTATCCTTCCATCTTAAAATCAGACTTCTACACTTATAATTCAAACAATGTCAAGTATCAGATTATGCAGTGCATCAATCATCCATTACAGTTGTTGACTGTTACAGGATTTTCGTAGTTCCAGATAAGCGGGGTATCCATACAGCATTTTTCTCATTTCTCCATGAAAACCTGTTAGGGTACTCATTAGAAGTGCCTCAGCAAGGCGCTTCTAACGAGTACCCACATGTTTTCATGGAGGAATAAAAAAAATATCAGCTCTTTTCGGATGGACAAAGAAAGTGCCTTATCTTGAGCTATGTATGTCAATGTCATCTGTTACAGTTTAAAACTGTTTACTGCTAGTTTTTCAGTGTCATTTAAGCACCAAATGCACTTCTATGGCAATCAAAACTACAGTTCTCCTCTCCTATGGAACCAAGCTGGATTCCACTCTCTCCAAAATGCCCTACTCTAGGTGTCAGAACAGCTACCAGACCAGTGACCAGCAACTGGTTATCCTTGACCTTATGTGAGGGTGAAAGGTCAACTAACTCCCAATCCACTGTACGCAACACTAAAAGTTCTGAGATCATGAGAATTGCCAGTGTAATACTAGCCGATTAAATCGACTTGATAATTTGTTAAATGTCCACTCTACAGAGTCGATAATCAATTGTCCGTTATGTCGGCTGTTGTTGTTTGGTTGTTAGTGTTCGAGAGATCAAATCTAATAATGGCGCGTCCTGTCAACTGACACTGGGCAAGTTCCTCGAAAACTCTGTTTGCATCTTCTAGGCTATGTACTGAGTAACATGGCGGTCGAACCTGAAATAAAAATTAAAAAAATATATCAATTGTCTGCTTATTATCAACAAAACTGACAAATAAATTAAAACATCATACATGTATTAATATACATGTACACTATACAATATACACGTCTTTTGTCAGTGAAAATTTCTATTAAAAATTCATGTAAATTCTGGATTTAACTCTCTCAAGAAGTACTTAAGTATCTAACAGAAGGCAGTGTTTGTCACTTTTAATGCAAATTGTCTCCTGATTGTAATGCAAATTGTAATTTGCATATACTAAGACCATTTCAAAATACCACCTGCTGAAATTTTTACCAGGCAATCAAATAATTGAACTGTCATCAGACAATAGTTACCTTTTCATCTGCAACAGCTTCTACCAACTCTCTTAGCTGTTCTGGAGTTCCTTTAGGAATACCCACAATACTTTGCTGTTTGGCTGCTAATGTGTTCAAGTTAATTGAGACTTCTGACATGGTGTTTCCACCGACTAGGATCAAACCCTCCTGAAAATAGAGAATGGAAACAACATTTAACTATCATGTTTTATCAGCAGAGATAAAGCATTGTTTGTCTGAAAAGTACCAAAAAATTTTCTTATTTCTTCAGGGGACCTGATAAGGAGGAGTATTTGATGATAATTCTGGGATAATTTTTCTCATTTCTCCATAAAAACATATGTTGTGGGTACTCATTAGAAGCGCGATGCGCTTCTAATGAGCACCCACAACATAAGTTTTTATGGAGATGCAAGAAAAATTATCCCAGAAGTATCACCTGATACGCAATCTTAACAAGTCCTCTGTTCTCCACAAAAAATTATGTTGGGCCAACACAAAAAAATATGTTGGGCGAACTCCTTGTAGTTGCCTCAAAGCACTTCTTGTGACTAAATCCCAATTCCCACAGATTTTCATGGCGAAATAAGAAAACATCCTCTAATCTGGAGCTATGGACAGAATTCACTGTCTTGTTTGAATTAAAGGTTTTTATAGAAGAAAGAATGATTATGTAGCCCAATATTAACCCTTTGTATACTGAATAGAATCTACCACACTATATACTGGACGAGTCCAATGGCTATGAGATTTAGATATTCCTATAGAAAAAAAAGGCTGTATTTGTTTCATTTAAGTACAATTTCATGGTTACAGAACAAGACTTGCAGAACACCCACCAAACAATCATGAGAAGAATTCCAGATCAGACTGGGATTCGAACTGATGACTGCTTGATCAGCTGGATGTACGTGTTCCTGAAGACTTAATTTCCTATAAATATCTTCTAAAACTGGAATCCACCATTTTATTAAGGCTGCTTTTGTATCATCCAAATACAGACAAATGGTTAATGCCACTTTCCTTTGCAGTTATTTGTGTAAAAATTCAACTTACCCTATTTAAAACTTTCAGTGACCTCATCATTGTCCTTGGAGAACTGACAAAATCTACAACTACATCTACACCACCCCGGCAAGACTCTAGCGTTTTCTCTGTAATGTATTGCTCGTGGTCTTCCTCACACCAATGAATAATATCGCAGCAGCCTTCATCTTCAGCAGTGATGAGTTTGTCAATACTGTTGTCGGCAACAAACAATCGGATATTACTGTTACTCTCACCAATCATCCACTGTGCCAGCTTCAATACCCAGAGTCCTAATCCACCTGCACCAACAATCAGTACATTCACATAAGCTGGAAAAGAAAATGAATCCAAGGTCAACAATCAAGTCACAAGGTCATTCTATAATCAGAAATCACCAAGTAAATCTGCCATTTAACATTTTGAAATGAATTACAAATTTTGTGTAAAACATTCTAAGTCAGTTTGAATATGCAGTTTGCATTCCAGTGTCCCTTGTCTGACATTAAGACGCCATGTCCGCTTCTAAATTTCAGCCAATCAGATTACTTGATCCAGGTGTTAGATACAAGTTTACATATTAAATGACAAACAGTGCAGAGAGATCAGTTCTACACTGGTTGCAAAAGCAGGGTATATATCCGGGTCCTGCAGGACATGGGTTAATCCGTCTCTTAAAGGAGTTCTTTGACCGCAATACACCTACACAGTATCCAGAGAAAACAACTTTTTTAAAAACTGAAAAGCCATATAACAGCTAATTAGAATAAGAGAACCGTTTCTTGAAAACAATTCCTAATTTTGTATCATTTAAACCTACCTTTGACTTTTTGAAGCTTTTCTATGTGTGGCCTGGCTTTAAGTATGGCATTGTAAGCCTGTAAAGCCGCCCCAGGCAGCATGGCTGCAACTTCTAATGGGATATTTGATGGTAGCTGGACAATGTTTTCGGTATCTGACACAGCAATGTATTCCTGACAGCCATCAAAGACCAGATCATCTTCTGGGAACATTATTACTCTGTCACCTGGCATCAGATTGCAGTTTGGTAGTGAATTGCAAATGTCATGAACAACACCAGCAACTTCAGGTCCTGCAAATAGAAATAAACTGCACGTCAAAGTTGTCATTCTTTCTAACAAGCAAACAACAAGTTATGGAAGTCCACTAAATATATACGGACAGTTCAGTAATCCTTACCTCAAGGTGAGGTGCTTTTTTCAACCGAAGTATCGACATTTGTACTTCTCCATTAAAATAAAGGTACCCCAGCGGGCACATGAAGTTTATACAAGGTCGTCTCAACGTCGATGCAACGTCATGACGTTGCATCGACGTTGTATAGACGTCATGTGCCCGCTGGGACTCATTTCTCACTGAGACACCTCTAAGGACTAAAACATCATGTTTTTGTGGATAAATAAGGAAACTATTAATCTGGTAACCCTATTAGTATTAAACGGAGCTCTGTTAAGCAAATATACCTTTTTTACAATTATTTTCTTGTGTGTGCGTGATATCTGAACTGTGAAACCCATGTATTGACTTGTCTGCTAACTAGACTGACCTTCACTGTGTTTGTGTTTAGTAGCGTTTGCTATTTAGGCCCGCTAAATTAAAACCTGAAAACAGTTTGATTAACCAAGATTCGGGCTGGTTTAAGAAGATATTAAGCAAACTGTTTCATCAAGCTTACTTCTTATGGCTCCAGATATTAATTTTCAAATAAGTATTTTGTGAATTTATGAAAATTTGTATACATCATTTCATGAATATTATCACCTTACCTGTTAATATAAAATTTTGCAAATATGTGAATTTATCAGTACTCCTTGTAACAGCCAGAGTTCTGAGAAGTACATTACAGATTCTTGAAGACAGCTTCAGTTACGAGTTTATGACATGAGAAAAGGGCATTTATAACATCATATCCTGGCAACAAAAACCCTGACATGCAGTCTGATCAGGTTCTGCATTGTCTGCTACCAGATGACACATAGCTCCAGATAAGGCACTTTTTGTTTCAACCGAAAAGGCCAGATATTTTTTTTTCTTACTTCTCCATAAAAACATGTTGTGGTTACTAGTAGCACCTCTGTCTGGCGCTACTACTACTGAGTACCCACGTGTTTTCCTGGAGGAATAAGACTTGATACCTTCTTTTATTTGGGGCTATGATGGCATATGCACAGGTCTGGGTATGACCTAATGGCCCTTCTCTCATGCTAATAATAAACCTACAGTAAAGCAAGGATATGAAGCAAGAATATTAAAGTGTGCACACCCTTAAACCTGTGCTTTCTGGTTATATTACTTTAACCCAGTGTAGTCTGGAGACCCCTAAAAGGGTAATAGGCAAACAGTGCAGACCCAGATCAGATGCCGCAGGATGCGGCACCTGATCAGGGTCTCCACTGTTTGCAAATAGTTAAGCCATTTTTTGCTCTAAGAATATCTAAATCCCATTGCCAGACGTACCTAAAACTGAAACTGGACTCTTCAAATATACAGTGTGGGGGAGTTCATTCAGTCTACAATGGGTTAAAGCAGTAGGATATGCAAAAGCAAAGCAATTGGGAAAAACAGATAGAATAGAAACGATAGAAATTTCCCATTGTATCTGATCCCATCAGCAGTCCCAATAATCATATTAAATAGAAAAAATGCAGTATAAGGCTGTGCACACCTGGAAATGTAGAAGCTGCTATACCTGGCAATTTCGGGCGTCTGTGACCTTTTCTAACATATCCCTCAGGGTAACTCACTCCAGCAAAACAAACCTGAAAAAAAAAAAGAAAATAAATTTAATAACACGACTCCTTAAGTTTTCAAGCGTCATTATTTTTTTCACTGGACAAACTGCACTTGATTTGGACCTAAATAAATTGTTCTGGTTTCATAACATTGCCTTAAATTTTGGCACCTATGGGCTTCTGGATACAAGATTTTATAAAAAGGGACCTTTGTCAGATTTTACTCTATTAAATGCCTTTTGTACAATGTTGTGGTGAATTAAATACTATTCAGTATTCCTAGCTAGCAAACTATTCTAGAGCATACTTATTTTGGCATGCAATATAATGTAAGAACCGCATACATAAGGGAAGTAATTTAAAGCATATTATCTTGATTGCAAGTTACCAGTGAGCATTTACTAAACTAAATCTTGCGTACAAAGAAAAAATGTAGATCTATATATTTTTTTCCATATTTTTTTTTTTTTGCTCTCGCACCCTGTAGATTTATAGTTTTCATTTTTTTTATTTCTTCTGGGTAGATCTACTGCCTCTATGTGACTCGGTTGCCTGGTAGCGTTAAAATGTAGTCTTTTTTTTTTTTATTTATTTATTTATCAATATGCCTCTATTTAAAAAAAATTATAATAATAAAATTTACCTTCATAATTACGCCTCCTTTCGGAACCTCTGGCATGTAATGAGAGGTTGAGCTGACTTCTGAATGCAAGGCTGACAAGCTGTCTACTCCCATTCTTGCTATTTTAACTTGCTCGTTTCGATAAATCTCGTTGTCCAACATCTTTCTCTGTTATCCTGAAGTGAGAAATCAAAACGCGGATTAAAGATCGGAACCAATAGAATACCACTTGGGGAAACAGACTATAAGTGCACAAAACTTCACGCCTACATTAACACGCAAAGCAGCCACGGTTATCGAGCATGCGCTGTCATTACTCGGTCAGCTGATTAAGGTGAAGGTCAGTAAATCGATGACACAATCAGCTGCCGTACTAGTGATCTAACAAGCATATAACTTTAATTGATTGTAGTAATCGGGTGGTTTCAGCATTAAAAACACTGAAGTGAAGTCAAAACAGTCGAAAACAGTCATATTTAATGATAATCCAGAATCCCGTATTTCTCAAGAGAACTGCGTTTACAGTCAAAGTTCATCTTTATGCAAAAAGTAACTGGGTTGTTTACAATTTTCCCCAGTTTGACTTGTTTCGGTTAATTGGATTACAGCATTAAAATCCACAGATTTTTTCCAACAGTCGGCTTGGTAATCGTAAATCCTTTGTTGTGCGTTGAAATTCAAACTCACGCAGAAAAAAAAAAAATAAAGTAAAAATATCCTACCTCGTAACTTCCAAATTATAAGGTAATCCTCGACTATGAACACCACTTCACGGTGATGAAACAATATGTAAAATAAATATTAAGAACTATCTGTAAAATATCTCCTTCTCTCGTGAAAGCTGAATCTGTTATGAGAAAATCGGGCAGCGTTGTTTCTTGATATATTTTTGATCATCCACTAACCGCGTGGACAGAGAGTGTCAAAACACGGTTAATTCGGTCAATACATGTAGAGTGTGGATTCCGAAAGGAAGTATACTACTCGGATCTCAACGTCCAACAAACCAACTTCAGATTTCTGCATAAAATGCATTTTCGCAGCAGCTGCAGTTTTAGATTTCGCAGTTTGCCAAATTGTTTGACGACTAATGATCTACCGACATATCAATGAAAACTACAATGTAAAATTACGCCTAGTAAATGGAGTCATGCAGCCAAGAAACCATATCGGATTCGACAATTGCTTTCGATTTAATCTATTTTTAGTAGCATGATGACTGAAGTTGAATACACGTTCTGATCAGCTGTCGATGTAAGCGATTTGGATTTGTATATTGCTTAATGACTGCTGTCTAAAAAACGCGTATGATCTAATGAAATAATGTGTTGAAACACCAAGGAGATACACACAAATAACTACGACAAATCACACCCAATCTACACATTGTTATAAATTTGAATAATTCGTCTGCTTAAAAATGAAACCAAACGAAACCGTCAATGAAGGGTAAAAAGAGACAGAATCAGAAAAAAACATGTGCCTGGAAAAGACTCGGTTCAGCCTGGGCATTCGCCCAGTATTACCTGAATAGTCTATCATCCTTCCACACCATATTTAATGATAAAACATACTATAATTTTGGGATCAACTCTCTAAATTTAAAGCCCAAAGTCCATCGACGCACAGGCATCGACGAATATAGAAAATCATTACAGGAGATTAACGTTGTTTACAGCCGAGACGACGTTTTCTTACGTGGCTTGTGTTGGGATCCACTGAGGCGACAGGAAAGGCAAAACAGAATCTGACATCCCCAGAGGATTTTTTTTTGGAACGGATCAATATGTGACTGACTGATGTGGATGAGGTTGGGGTAGGGTGCTTAAATCCTCGCTGAATGATTGACACACTGTAACATAACTCGCTTATTAGATCTGCCATATGAGCCTGCGCATGGCAAAATCAACACTTTTGGCACGAGTGCCTGGTAAAGACTCGGGGTCAGCCTGGGCATCCAACCAGTCTGAACAGTCTTGTTGTGCACTAAATGGGTTGCTAAAATATTATAAGGACCAAAGATCTCTTCATGCAGACAGCGAACACAGATCAGACCAGGCGGATATCCAGTCTGACTCGTTCCCGCTCTGCCCATAAGCCAAGCCCATGAAAATAAAATCCAGCATGAGGCTATTAAAAAAAAGAAGTTCAATGCTCAAAGAAAAAAAATCAAGACCATAATCTTCAAGCCACCTCATAAAAATTAAATGGTCGCTCCCTTAGTTCCCCGATGAGTTTCATAATACAGGTTCCCTATCAACACAGAAAAACAGGTATCATTACGAAAATATGCCTATTCAAATATACTGAAAATTTTACTTCTAAAAATGAAAATTTTCAGATAAAAAATTCTGATATTTTTCATATTTCTGCTCAAAACATAGATTGTGGGTACTCGTTAGAACCGCCACACCGAGCGGTTCTAACGAGTACCAACAATCTATGCTTTGAGCAGGAATAAGATAAAATAATGTTTACCCTTGTAAACTCCAGTTTTACTATATAAAAGTGGGGTTTAAGGGGGTCAAAATTATATAGGCATGTTTTCGTGATGTAAAAGGTAGAAGATCGAAACCACGGTGAGCCTGACACAGACGAATGTAATTAACCCATTTTAGACAAAACACCCCTCCACCCCACCCCCCCATTATATATTGGTAGGGTCGAGTCTCAGTTTTAGGCATGTAATGTTGTATGTGATTTAGATATTCCTACAGAAAATGGCTAAATTATTTGCCAACAGTCGATACCTTGATCAGATGACACATTCTGCGACGTCTGATCTGGGTCTGCACTGTTGCCAATTACCTTTTTTGGGGAGGTTTACAATCATTCCTTAGAGTTAAGGTCTATCTACCTTACTGTGTGTACTACGGTAGCTTATAAGGGGAAAATCGACATTAGGGCCCAGGTTTATACCCATTCCTTCTGGTTAAGATCTACCTCAATTTAGTCCAAACTTTTAAAATATGAAATAAGGTATTTATTTTTTTTTTCTTTTGTGTTGAGATTTTATGGCCCAGTCAACCCAATGGGATCATTCGAGCGCGGTCAGTTTACCTAACCACACTTTTATTGGACGGGCGGTTAACCAGTACTGTGCACATTCTTTCGCCAGAAGCTGACAACTGCCCTTCTTGAATCAGCGGAAGGGAGAGAATGGCCGTAGAAAATATTTCATGATCAAGGTCCACGAATGAATGTTGCCAACCAGGCGGGGGGTCGAACCCGCAATCTCCTGATCACCAGTCGGACGCGCATCCAACTGAGCCACCAAGGCCGGCAAATACGGTATTTTAAGTTGATTAAAAAAAGATAGTTTTATGTCGTTTAGAGGACGATATCGAACTGTATTTGTTAACTTCATCGTTAAAACTCAGCTTTCAAGTGTGAGCGCAAAAAGGGCTTTGCAATTCTCGATCCTCAAATTTAAAGTCAACCTTAACTTGAGGAACGATTGTAAACGTGGACCCTGATGATAACAGGAAATCTACCTTTTTTTTTTTTTTTTAGTGTTGTCCCAGATTCCTTGATTTTTCCATATCGTTGGTATTTTTTTTTTTTTTTTTTTTTTTAATTTGATGTATGTTCTACAAAGAAACAGATAACCTTACTTTAAAGATGTGTCTTCCGTTTACAAAATGCACCAGAAATACCAAAATTTCACCACCCTCTCCTATCACGGAATAGTGGGTACTACGACTTCTGAGAGAGCCCTTCCCTGCGGGAACAAACATGTAATATCACTGCGAACTTGTCCCGCCCCTAGTGTTGTAGTCAAACCGAATCAAGTATCGCTAAAAACATAAAAGCAGTTATAATTCTGGCACTCGGGCACCAACTCGACAGTCGGGTGGGCACTACAGGAACGAGTAACCCTGGCACTTAATAACATTCAACTCCGGCACCAACTCGACAGACTGGCTCTAAGGAGAGAAGCAACCCGTGCCCCTCCCCCTCCCCTACCTCCCGCCATCCCCATTGTCCACCGCCTTAACAACTGGAGACAACTATACTTCTGGTCCTAAGTTTTGTTTTCACAAAATCCCCAGTGCCCCGAAAATTTATCCCCATATCTTTTTCCGTACGTGCGATATGCAATGCGTTATCCTGAAACAAAATATCCTTCAAGGTCAAACATCAATACAAAGCTTGATCAGTCAAACAGTTATTCAGAAATTCCCGTCTAATTATAGCAACCACGTGCTTAGCATGCTAGGGAAGCATGGAAAAACCAGAAAGCAACATTACATAGTTATTTATAACTATCAGCCGTTACACACCCAGTTTTCTGCTAATCATGATAAATAATTATCGTTCGTATTTTGTCGCCTAGTGATATCGAATGACATCAGTAGATCGATTGCCTTTATTTTTGTAAGTCTTCAGAAATTATTTGTTTTAAACCTTCTCGCCGATGACGCAAGACTATCGGCATGGCAAAAATCTCATGTCGGTCTACGTCATACACTGGTCACACCCATTATCACCAAAATGATTTACACATAGATTTGTAACATCGTTTTGTACAGAAAACACACAGAAAAAAAGTTCATTCACTCACAAAGACAGTATATATGCACTGTCATCTCGTAGCGGCGACGTCGAAGCTGGAACACAGTAAATAAATTTGTGACGCTCTAATGAATAACGACTGCCTTTCTGTCTGTCTGTCTGTCTCCATTGTTATATCGTAAGCGTTAAACTCTTTCGGCGCCAAATTTCAGACGACATTTGTCGTCTGCTTTTTCATTTTGACAAACTATCGTTTTGAAAGACGTTTATATGCAAAGTTGAAAGACTGAATGTCAAACAGCATAGATCCAGATGAGACGTCTCATCTGGATCTATGCTGTTTGGAAAAGCTTATTATTATCGCCTGTGGCAGTGAGAGAGTTAAAGGCTCCATATTCCTCAAAAATAGACATTTTATTATCCAAGAAAGATTTAATAAATTGATATATCGTATTAATACAATCATAAAATGTGGCACCTGACAGCCTGTAAAATTTTAGTAAGTCTCTCGGTCTTGAAATGAAAAGATTTTTTATTGTATCTCTGAATTAATGTTGCCAACATTAATTCAGAGATACGATAAAAAATCATTTCATTTTTGATCCAAAAACGAGAGACTTTAACTGAAATTTTACAACCTGTCAGATGCAACATTTTATGATTGTTAAAATTTGTATTAATACTATATATCAATTTATTAAACCTTTCTGGGACAGAAAGTGGCGTATATCAATTTATTAAACCTTTCTAGGACAGAAAATGGCGTATATCAATTAAACCTTTCTCGGATAGAAAATGTCTATTTTTGAGGAGTATGGCGCCTCTAAAAATAGTATTATATAGGGCATATGTGAGCAATAAAATAAAGTGCAATCGAACGACTAACGACATCGTTTATTCACTAGGGATATTTCCATATCCTCCACACCACCTACCCATTTCTCCGCGCCCCGTTTTCGGAAATGACAAAACGACATTTATTGTTTAAGCCCTATTCCTTAAAGTTTAAACCAGTACAAGTTAAAGCCGAAAGAGTCACTACTGCCCTTGTTCACAGCTTAACGTAAACAATATTTGAGCACATGCGGGGTTTAAACGAATAGTTAAGATCCAGGGCCCAGTTGTTAAAAGCGTCGTTAGCTTAACGAGCTCGTTAAGGGTCATTTCGTTAACTATTTTAGCGGATTCAATATACAAAATTCTGATATTTTTTGCTGAAAAAATGTGAGTAGCTTTTGCAGCTACTTACTTTTTTTTTCAACAAAAAAAAATCAGCATATTTGCGTATTACTTGTAAAATGATGTAAATTTTAACGAGTCGTTACCAAACGACATAGTCCTGGGCTCAGTTGTTCAAAGCGTCGTTAGCTTAACGAGCTCGTTAAGGGTCATTTCGTTAACTGTTTTAGCGGATTCAGTATATAATATTCTGATATATTTTGCTGAAAAATTGTGAGTAATCTACTCACATTTTTTCAGCAAAAAATTCAGCATCTTTGCGTATCACTCGATGTAAATTTTAACGAATCGTTAACTAACGATGTCGTTAGCTTCGAACAACTGGGCCTTGATCAGCAATCGAAGTCGTATGCCGTTTAACTAAGTATTGGGACAGACAGAATTGAGTAAACAGTGTAGACCCAGATCAGATGCCAAAGAACAGGGCCTACACTATTTACCACTCGTCCAACAATCTTTCAAACACATCAAAAGAATTTAAGATAGTAGTATAGTCCTTTTCAAATGGTCAGGAGTTGATGCGTCAGTCATTCGTAGTTCCGGTCCCTAAGGAGCCGGCGAATAGCGAGGCTTTTAACTTTTCAGTTTTTAAAGCCCTGCTAAACGTCCATAATTGCGGGGACAAATTTACGGTAAAATCCCCGCTAAAGCCCCTCCACCTCGGGGCCAGTTTTTGTTTCCTGGAACAGTTTCCTCTCTGTTGCAAAAATCAACCTGTATCTTTTTCATGGTAAAAGGTCTGGTTTACTCGATGCAACTAAATTCGTTTTGGATTCTTGGCTACATACAGAGTCCCCCGCAAAGATTGATCAGGCTGCGCGGATGCGCTGGCTGATCGGAGTGTTCGCTGGGTGCACATCATCCTTGTAGGAAATATTATCCTCTGTCTAGGAGTTGGCAGGTATCACAACACATCTAGTATGGGGAGATGAGGCCAATAGCCTTGACTGGCAACCATCTAGGTGTTTGTAGGCTCTAAACAAACCTAACCTGGAGAGGTGGCTCCATAATCTTTGATGGCAAACCACCTAGGAGTTTGCATGTCTCTAAACAAACCCATAGCCTTTGAAGGCAAACCATATAAGCATTTGCATTTCTATAAACAAACATACATGGCATGGGGAGGTGGCCCCATAATCTTGGATGACATTTAAAGGTGTCTAAGCAAAACCTACATAGAAAGGGTTAGTGGAGCCCTTAGCTTTGACTGACAACCTTAACTTGCGTATTCAACCTGCAAGGCGCCCGCAAGGAAAGAAAACACCAAATAAACTGGGTGTCTTTAAGATGAAACAAGACAACAAGAGACAAACATTTGTCAATGAAATCTGCACCCGTTTAGATGCAGTGTAAATCAGTTCAGATAATCCAGGAGAGAACTGTACAGTATTTTGAAATGCGGTACATTCTTGGCAATGGCTGGATATCTAAGGACCAACGTCTCGTAAACATCGATACTAGTTTGATAATCAAAGGGCTGAATAGCCCTGAAATGACAGATTCCATGAGAACCTAATACATTCCAGAAAATCATTTTGCCCTTCATTTAAGCTTGTGAAGCTGCTCCGTCGAAAAAAAGAGAGAAAAAAAAAACGAGCTTAAGCGAACAACAAAGACGCTCAGACTGATCTGCGCCTTTGTTGTTCGCACATATATTAAAGCGAGTTATCTCAGCGGCTCACATGGAAACTTGAACAAATCGCACTACTCTTTGGTTGGTATCTATTCAATGGCGTATTAATATACACACGTGGTCTACTTTTTGCGCGGATTAATACAAGATTCAATAGAAGTCAAAGCCACTGTCTCAAAAACCGCGCGTCGCGACGCAGAATGACAGATAGAATCTGTCATTAAAAATGATGATGAAATACTGGGGCTCCTGAAGGAAACACATCGCTTACACAAGCCCTTTCAAGATGATACTAGGCTCAGTAGCTAAGAAGCCAGCATATATCAACATCTGTCAGACAGTCTAGTGCTGACTTGGAGATATGCAACATATCTTGCTGTGTTGTAAAGCTGATGAAATCCTCTCCTTTGCAGACAGAAATGATATGAAGACGTTCTATGAAGCATTAAAGATAGATTACGGCCTACGTCGCTCAAGAGCCACGTCATTTCTCAGTGTAGATGTGTTTGTGTTGAGGTTTTACGGCCCAATCAACCCAATGGGATCATGTCGAGCGCGGTCAGTTTACCTTACCAGGCCTAGTCCTCTAAGTGGTTAACCAGTATTGTGCACATTCTTTCGCCAGAAACTGACAACTGCCCTTCTTGAATCAGCGGAAGGGAGTGAATGACCGTAGAAAATATTTCCTGATCAATCTCCACGAAAGAATGTTGCCGACCTCGGCGGGGGTTGAACCCGCGACCTCCTGGTCTTCAGTCGGACGGCGCATCCAAGTGAGCCACCGAGGCCTTCTCAGTGTAGATGGCAGTGCACTTCTGACAGGCAAAGAAGCTATCTTGAAAAGATGGGCTGAACACTTTGACATTGTGCTCAATCGCCCATCCCATATCAGTGAGGTGGAAGGCTCTATCGCCCATCCCATATCAATGAGGTGGAAGGCACAATCGCCCATCCCGTATCAATGAGGCTTCCACAAGTGGAGTGCAATATATACTGTAAAAAAATCTCCGTAGATTTTATGGTAAATACTGGCAACTGGTTACCAGCGCCTTTACCGCATTTTTTTACGGGAGCCCGTAGAACTTTCGCGATTCCACAGGGGTGTGCTGGCTCCAACTCAGTTCAGCATACCGTATTCGACCTAATTACCGCACAAAGCCTATAAGCGCACAATCAATCAATTCCATAGTCTTTCGATTACTTTCACTGTACTTTTTATCTAAAAGAGGCATATGTTGTGGGTATCCATTTTAATTGCATCGACTGTACCCAAAACACATCCCAGCGGGCACATGACGTTTATACAACGTCGGCTCAACGTCGATGCAACGTCATGACGTTGCATCGACGTTGAGGCGACGTTGTATTTACGTCATGTGCCTGCTGGGATGTTTTCATAAAGAAAATCAGAAGAAAAGCATCGCATAAACATCATTAGATAAGCCATTTGCTGATCTTGTATTTAATGCGTCCTTTTAGTAGGTGGATGCATTTTTTAACTACAAGTTTTCCCAGTAACTTTGAAAACCCTAATCGCACAGTGCGGTAATTAGGTCGTATACGGTATTTTCTGTCATGCTTATAGACGCTTACGGGGTTGTGATGATGGTATTCCAACCAAATACTGCTTTGATGATAAGCTATTCAACTTACGAAGTTTGTAAGCCAAAACTAAGGTGTATTGGGAAATGT
This sequence comes from Anodontia alba, assembly GCA_964016985.1. Lineage (NCBI taxonomy): Eukaryota > Metazoa > Mollusca > Bivalvia > Lucinida > Lucinidae > Anodontia > Anodontia alba. Next base: position 55,872,983 of record OZ024834.1, on the reverse strand, counting down.
TTGATGTTTTTCTGAATACCGATGCACTGTAAAAAGACCCCGAAGATTTTACGGTAAATACTGGCAACTGGCTGCCAGTACATGTACCGTAAATTTTACGGGTGTCTGTAGATTATTTACAGTTATAATTACGCATGGTAGGGCAGTGTAAGGCAAGGTAGGTAACGCATAGGACATAGTTGGGGTGTGAGCTACCGCACCGTATCTTAAGCCTATACATCCTTACCCCATCATATGAGGAAATTCCTGCGAAAGGCGATGGGAGCCAGTTGCCAGTATGTACCGTAAAATCTACGGGATTTATTTACAGTGATGACATGGCAAAAATGCCTTAACTGAGAGGAAACTGATAGAAGGAATGGGTTGAATTTCACCAGCTTGAGAAACTACGACCCCACTAATAAGACCAAAGTTGTGCATCAACCTACACCTGAAATGCCGTACAATAAGCCCATGATCACAGTGAAAGGACAAAAAAACTTCAAGCTGTTGACATATTCACATATTTGGGTAGCACTCTGTCAAGAGCTGTGCACTGATCATACAGGATGATCCTCTTCACTTAGTTGACTATTTTGGGTGCCTGGGCCCAGTTGTTGAAAACTAATGATGTCGTTAGTTAAAACTTTGATCATTAAATATGGCATATACGCGAATATTTTTGCTGAAAAAATGTGAGTAGCTTTTGCATTTGCAAAAGCTACTCACATTTTTTCAGCAAAAATACCTGTGAATTAAACATTGTACTTTCTAGAATAGTTAACATTTTGACCACTAACGAGCTCGTTAAGCTAACGACGCTTTGAACAACTGGGCCCTGGTATTTATTTATTGTGTGCATCACATCCACTGTATGAGGTTGTTCTACAGGTTGATCTAATGAGATATACCTAGCCACACCATTCTCTGCACCTTCAGTGGAGGAAATAATTGAATTTGAAAGGACATGGTTTGCGGGGTTAATGTCAGTTCTTGCAGTATGGGTCTGCAAAGTCAACGAGTGGTGATTTCCACAGCGCTTTGGGGATAAGGTCATCTGTTGAAATGCTAGCAACACCCTTTAGACATCTGCACGCACAGGAATATATTAGTCTACTGTCTCTCCTACTTTTGTTGACAGACCCCTATTCTGAACCTTTTCAATTTCTTCTTGAAGATCCACATCCAGGGGATCCCAAATACAACTGCCAAAATATTCCAAAACCGAGTGAACAAGTCGCATATACTATAAAGGTTCGTTTCCAATGAAGGGGCTCATTATAAAAGGAAATGAGCAAACTCTGGAGTATTCCCCTTCTCAGTGGACAAATGCAATTCAGATAAAAAAAAAAAAAAAACATTCAGAAATTTGTACTGATTTTCAAATTTTGGACCAAAAATTTGCATTTAAAGTCAAATAACATGTAACTGTCAAATGAAATCTGTATTGTGTCTCTGAATGAAACTATAAAATAAACTTTTTTTGTTAATGCCAACAATGACTTTTTTAACATAATTTTTAAACGCTTTTAAATTTAAAAATTATTTTTGAAATCGAATGATTTAATTGGTTCCCCGTGAATGCAAAAGAGCTAACCCTTTCAACCATGTAAACCGAGGCATATTCTTTTGCAAACAGTGTGGATCCAAAGGAGACGGCTCAAATGAGCCGTCTCATCTGGATCCATACTGTTTGCCAATCTGGTCTTGATTTATGACCAACATCCCTATTTGTAACAATAGACATATCCCAAATTCTAAGATGGAAATGTCCACTTTAGTACTCAGGGGTGAAAGGGTTAAACACTTAGCTTGAACATTTGAACCTCAATAACTCTGCAAAACCTTCAAACCTCAACCACTGCGTTCGTTTCTGGAATAACACACACACACACACACACACACACACACACACAATTATTAACAGCTGCATTCGATAGCTAGGAGGGATGTCTGATAAAGTTTGAGCTTTGTGTTGAAGGATTTAAGCAGGGCTGCCTATTTTCAGCCATATTATTCCATGACTATTTACGGTTATGTAACCAACAGCCCATGTCATTTGGCCGGTTTATATCGAAGTGGTGACATGTTAAAGTAAACAGGGCACATGACTTTTGCAAAATGGACAAAATTGCTGAATGGCGGTTCAAAAGCTGTTCATGCTGATAATCGTAGCAACACTGGGGTGGGAAGGATGCCCCTTCCTATGCTATCGTAAAAAGCTAGGTGGCAGAATTCCAGCGTGGATGACCCCGTTCTGGAAGGTCTGTCACTGTGGCAACCCGAAATAGTTATTAAGGTCCATGATATGGTTATGGGTGACAGACGAGTTGCAGTGAGAAACATAGTTATTGCTGTAGGGATTTCTCAAGAAAGAGTTCATTCCATTCTTACGGAAGATCTGCACATATGAGAAAACTCTCAGTCCGATGGGTACCCAGACTTCTGACAGTTGATCAGAAGCATACAAGACAGAATATGTCGCGTGCTAATCTGAACCTTTTTGAGTCAGTTCCTGACAAATTTCTGCTGAGGTTTGTGACTATGGATGAATCATGGGTCCATCATTTTACCCCAGAATCAAAACAACAGTAAACAATGGAAGATCCCTGGCTCACCACCGCCAAAGAAGGCAAAGACTTTTCCGTCAGCTGCAAAGATTATGGCCTCGTTTTTTATTTATTTATTTTTTTTTTTTTTTTTGTCTTTTTTTTTGTTTTTTTGTTTTTTTTTTGCGACGCTGATGGTATTCTTATAGTAGATTATCTCCAAAAAGGGGCACACAATCAATGGAACATATTATGCTTCATTTTTTAGGCAGTTAAGAGAAAATATTAAGGTAAAGCACCGTGGAAAACTCATTAAAGGTGTGTTGATTCACCAGGACAATGCTCCAGCTCACACGTATGTCACTGCTATGGCTGCCCTCAATGATGGTGCCTTTGAATTGATAAAACATCCCCCTTATTCGCCTGATCTCGATCCATCAGATTTCCGTTTATTCCCAAAATTAAAAAAAAAAAAAAAATTCTGGTACCCATTTTAGTTAGATGATTGCATCATATATGCAGTGGATGACTTTCTAGACAGCCAAGAAAATGACTTTTAACCCTTAAGACGCCGAGAAAAACTACATCTGGAAATGTCATCTGTTTATATCGTCTGCTGCATCTTCTTGCAAACTTTTCAAACATACTTTTTGCATATAGGCAAACAGTATGGACCCAGATCAGACTGCTCCTAGAGGAGCAGTCTGATCTGGGTCCACACTGTTTGCAATAATGACTTTTAAACCGGCAGAAGACAAAGCAGACGACAATTGTTATGTTTGGCATTTTAAGGGTTAAAAATTGCATCGAGGCCCTTCAACATCGCTGGCAAAAGTGTATAGATATTGAAGTGTGTGTGTTTGTGTGTGTGTGTGTGTGTGTGTGTGTGTGTGTGTGTGTGTGTGTATGTGTGTGTGTGTTTTGCGTGGGGTGGGGGGGGTTATGTTGAAAAATAATAAAATATGTCTCCCAAAAGTAAAAAATTCACATGTGTGGCTCACATTTTTTTCAATCAGCCCTCGTAAATTTGATGTACATCATAGCGCAGCCGTAGCACGTTAGGGCCCAGTTATTCGAAACTTAACGAAGTTGTTAGCTAACGTTAAAATTTCTATCTTGAAATATGGCAAATACATCGATATGTTTTGCTGAAAAATGTAAGTAGCTACTCACATTTTCGCAGTAAAATATCAATGTATTAGAAAATACTGTTTAACGAGCTCGTAAAGCTAACGATGCTTTGAACAATTGGACCCTGACTGCAGATCCTGTAATGTAAAGTTCCCATTCCAGCTCGACTGCACAACTTTCATGTAATCAATTCTACGGTCAGCTTATTCAAGAAGGGCCATTGCCAGTTACCTGGCGAAAGTATGTTCACAAAACACTGGTTAACTGCTTAGAGTACTAGGCCTTCCCAGGACAAAAATGTTGGTAGGTTAACTGCCGACTCGACATGACCTTAACAGTGTTGACTGGGCAGTAAAATTCCAAACCAAATCAAACATCCGAATCACAAATGTGCTGACTTCGTATCCTGAATCTTGGACGAATACATTATCATTATTCCATTTACTGCGACAACCATGATCTAGTTTTGAGATCAATAGGAACAAAGAATTCTGTAGACATAAGGTCATGGTCAGATTTGCGACATATTGACCAGGGACAGCCTATAACACAGAAAAAAAAGCGCTAAGCAGATTTGTAGCAGACGACAACCTGAATTTGATTGTTTTTGTTGTTTATTTTTTTTTTTGTTTGTTTGCTTGTTTTTTGTTGTTGTTTTTTTCATAGAAAATAAGACTTGACATTTCAAGTGAATATTTATTGCACGGTATTTAATGACTCAATTAATGGCGAGGACTGGAACCAGCAAAAATTATACGGAAACCAAAGGCTATATTTGATCAAAAGCTTGACTTTAGTGCAGATAAGACAGTTTTTTGAATTAATGTCAGTTTTATGTATGTTTCAGTTGCAGACCAAATTTAAAAAAAAATTAGTGTGCTAGTGTTGATAAATCAGACCTGTTAAACTTCCTTTTTTTTTTTCTTTTGTCTAGTTTCCATCAAAACGAGGGTACATGTAATCAAGGGCAGAAAAATGCCAACACATGCTGACAGATCCCTTCTTTTGTGATGCATTTTGTCAGTCTAAGGCTAACCTTTAATTTGAGAACAAATCTGGATGTTAATGAATACTGTAAGGATCAGAATTTAGCCAGTTGATATAATGGCAGCCTATGGAAAAGTAATTAGGCGCCTGGTTCTATTATAAGACAATATAAATTTCGTTCAGCAATCAATTTTTCGCGCCAATAAATTTGTTGATTCTTCACTGGCTATCATCTGAAGTTTTTGTTTGTTTGTGTTGAGGTTTTACGGCCCAGTCAACCCAATGGGGTCATGTCGAGCGCGGTCAGTTTACCTAACCACACGTTTACTGGGCAGGTATAGTCCTCTAAGCGGTTAACTAGTATTGTGCACATTCTTTCGCCAGAAACTGACAACTGCCCTTCTTGAATCAGCGGAAGGGAGAGAATGACCGTAGAAAATATTTTATGATCAATCTCCACGAAAGAATGTTGCCGACCTCGGCGGGGGTTGAACCCGCGACCTCCTGGTCTCCAGTCGGACGGCGCATCCAACTGAGCCACCGAGGCCGGCTCATCTGAAGTTTGATTGCGGGAGAAAGAGACAATGAATTTATTGATCCTTCACTGGCTATCACGTGTATTTTGACTGAGAGAATGACAATAATTTTGTCGATTCTTAACTGGTTATCACGTGTAGTTTGATTAACAGAGAGACAATGAATATGTTGACCTTCACTGGCTATCACGTGTAGTTAGGCTGAGAGAGAGAGAGACAATGAATTTGTTGATTCTTCACTGGTTATCACTTGAAGTTTGATAGAGAGAGAGAAAATGAATGTGTTGTTCCTCCACTGGCTATCACGTTTAGTTTAATTAAGAGAGACAATGAATATGTTGATGCTTCACTGGCTATCACGTGTTGTCTGATTGAGGGAGAGACAATGGATTTGTTGATTCGTCACTGGCTATCACGTGTACTTTGATTGAGAGAGACACAATGAATGTGTTTGATCCTTCACTGACTATCACGTGAAGTTTGATTGAGAAAGAGGCAATGAATGTGTTGATCCTTCACGGCTATCACGTGAAGTTTGACTGAGAAAGAGGCAATGAATGTGTTGATCCTTCACTGGCTATCACATGAAGTTTGATTGAGAGAGAGAGAGAGAGAGAGAGAGAGAGAGAGAGAGAGAGAGAGTTTATTGTGTTGGGGTTTAACGACACGTCAACCCTTGAGGGTCATTTTGTGTCGTCTCCCAGAGAAAGGGAGAAAAGAGATAGAAGAGAGAGTAGAGGAGATGAAAGAGAGAGACAGGGAAGAAAGAAGAACAGGAATGAAAGTGAAGAAACAGAAGAAATAAAAACATTCCCCCTCTACCCTTACCCACTACAAGGATAGCAGGCCTTGCCCAACTGTAAGCCAATATCAGTTGGACGCCCCAGTGATGTAAGATACACAGCACCTTCGCACCACCCGACCATCCCCAGAGAGAGAGAGAGAGAGGTCCTCCAAGAGGTTAACCAGTATTGTGCATATTCCTTCACCAGAAACTGACAACTGTCCTCCTTGAATCAGCGGAAGGGGGAGAATGACCGTAGAAATTTGTTGAAAGAGGCAATGAATCTGTTGATTCTTCACCAAGTTCGCTCGAGAGAAAGACAATAATTTAGTAGATCCTCCACTGGCTATCACGTGTAGTTTGATCGAGAGAGACAATGAATATGTTGATCCTTCACTGGCTACCACGTGTAGTTTGACCGAGAGAGACAATGAATATGTTGATCCTTTACTGGTTATCACGTGTAGTTTGATCGAGAGAGACAATGGATATGTTGATCCTTCACTGGCTATCACGTGTAGTTTGATTGAGAGAGACACAATGAATATGTTGATCCTTCACTGGCTATCACGTGTAGTTAGATCGAGAGAGACAATGAATATGTTGTTTCTTCACTGGTTATCACGTGTAGTTTGATCGAGAGAGACAATGAATATGTTGATCCTTCACTGGCTATCACGTGTAGTTTGATTGAGAGACACAATGAATATGTTGATCCTTCACTGGCTATCACGTGTAGTTTGATCAAGAGAGACAATGAATATATGTTGATTCTTCACTGGCTATCACGTGTAATTTGATCGAGAGAGACAATGAATATGTTGATCCTTCATTGGCTATCACGTGTAGTTTGATCGAGAGAGACAATGAATATGTTGATCCTTCACTGGCTATCACGTGAAGTTTGATTGAGAGAAAGACAATTAATGTGTTGATTCTTCACTGGCTATCACGTGTAGTTTGATTGACCGACTGACTGATTGATAGAGAGAGAGAGAGAGAGAGAGAGAGAGAGAGAGAGAGAGAGAGAGAGAGAGATTGTCACTGTAAGTTCTTACTTCTTATTTTTTTATCTCTTATTAGACGTTTCTTTTTCTCATACAAACCCTGCTCTGACATTTTCGAAAAAAATGCGTGTAATAATTAAGTCCAATGGAAATAAGAACGTAAAACGATTATGTTCCGCCAAATTTGTTCGCGGGCAGATAACTGTCAAAAATTGACGAAATTTGTCCATTAGCAATACCAAACCTGATCTCCACAATGTCAATGCATAATTTGGTGAAAATCTACTGACATTTACTCATGTCATCATTCGGAAACGAAAATATGGGCGTGTCTCGGGCAGATAACTCTGTGATTGATTGATTGAGTTGGGGTTTAACGACACGTCAACCCTTGTGGGTCATTTTGTGTCGTCTCCCAGAGAAAGGGAGAAAAGAGACAGAAGAGATAGCAGAAGAGATGAAAGAGAGGGACAGGGAAGAAAGAGGAACAGGAATGAAAGTGAAGAAACAGAAGAAATAAAAACATCACCTCCCTACCCTTACCTGCTACAAGGATAGCAGGCCTTGCCCAACTATAAGCCAATATCAGCTGGACGCCCCGGTGACAAAAGATAGATAACTCTGTGAAAAATTTACGAAATTTGCCCATTAGTAATCCCAAACCAGATCTCCACAATATTAATGCACATACCAAGTTTAGTGAAAATCAATTGACGCTTACTCAAGTTATCGTCCGGAAACGAAATACGGACGGACGAACGGACATTCTAACGAATGGGTTTAATACTGATGTGGCTATATTATTGCCCCACAAGTCGACATTTAGCCACACAATTCAAGATTTTTGCGTGTTTATCAAATATAGCCACCTAAGTACTCATCTGTGTGTACGGACGGCTAAACACACGGACAGCCAACGTGATACCATAATACCCAGCCACCAACTTTTTTTGTGGCGGGGTATTAATATGATATGTACGACCTTGAAGTATTGTTAACTCTGAGCGCTCTGGGTATAAATTTCAGCAGACGACATATTGAAATATTATTCAGAAAACAGGATGACATTCATGCAAATTGTCTCTATTGGAGACAATCTGCATGAAATGTCAAAACCTGTTTTCTTGAAAAAATAAGAAAAATATCATTAATGTGTTGTCTGCTGTATTAGCCCAGAGAGTGGTGAAGGTTGATGATTTGTCCGATCGAAGTTTTTTTTTTGTGTTTTTTTTTTTTGTTTTTATAAATAAGTACTTTGAGAAGTTGCGTTCCAAATAGATGCGAAATATGTCGCTATTCACATTGCATCAATAGATAGCTTTCACGTGATATAACTTCCGAGTGCAGACTTTTGATTGCGGATTTCCTTTTATGTATAAATATAGGCGCCCCAACATGAGAAAATGCTCCAGCTGACATGTGCAGCCAAACTAAGACTCAGATCAGCCTGCGCATCCGCGCAGTCTGATCAGAGTCTTCGTTGCCCGCATGAAGAAACTTTGCATCCTTGGCTATCCAAAACGCGCCCACTGTAGAGTCTGATCAGCCCTGCCTGATCTGAAACATGTTCGAAGTTAGGTTTTCTGACGTTGGGGCTGATATGCAAATATTGCACTCTGTCGTAGGCATGAAGTGGGGCTATGTTGCGTGTTGTGCTCGTGGTTTGACAGTATCATGCCACACAAGAATGATCAGAAAATACTTTACAAAGATATGACGATATTTAAGAATACTTCTAAAGCATTGTCCACAAGACTGCATCTGCGCCCAGCGAAGACTCAGATCAGCCTGCGCATCGTCTTCGCAGGGGAAGCCAAGGATCCAAAGTGTCTTCAGCTAGGCGGACAGCGAAGACTGATCAGGCAGTGCGAATGCGCAGGCTCATCTGAGTCTTCGTTGGGCGAACAGGCAATCTTGGTTTAAAGATATTTAGTTCAAATACAATTTTCAGTCATATATATATATGCGTCAGGATAATCAATCAATGCACTGACAGCATTGCGGGTCGATAGGCTGGGAAAAAGGTCCTGAACGGGGACTTGAAACTGTTTCGTTTAACCTTAAAACTGCATGTAATAGAGCAAACCGTGAAGACCCTGATCAGATTCCGCGTTCTGCGGCGTCTGATCTGGTCTGTACTGTTTGCCAATGTCTCAGTCCCGGTTTTACAGATGACCCTCTTTACACTGCACTCTGACTCCAGCGCGGCTATAACATGTAGAAATATAAACCATTATCTAGATTTCGTCTTACGCGCGGTTTGATTACATTGGTCAATGATAATCATGTGGACAACTACCTTAAGGAAATTTTGGCATTTGTATACTATGGCTCGACTGTAAACAATCGACCCCAAAACGAAAGCAATAAAAATGTGCTGTGGTAATGGCAACTTCTGGTGGCATAATGTCACTTCTGGTGACATAATAGCAAGTTCTGATGACAATATGGCAACTTCATAAATTCTTTAGACAATATTCTTCACGGGTTGTATGAAATAATTACATTAATTTCTAAGAAAATATAAATAGGTTCACAACGGTACATTACAGACAATAAAGCAGTTTATCTTCCTGTGAAAACCCCTCTCTATCAGTATTATAGACATCTATTTAAAAACGCCCCAAGAAAGTCAACTGACTGTATTTGAATCTGTATTCCAATGTGTGCGTTTTGTATACAAGAATCGAAATGTATGACAAAAATGTTAAAAAAAAAAAAAAAACGTCAGCCATGTACCCCCTAGTCAGCGATGCAACCCTATAAGTGTTCCATTTTCTCTTGATGCACAATGTATAGATCATTGATGGGCAATGGTGTGAAGGTTAGACTGTTCACGCTTTCTTCGTTCAGTACTTGCGTGAAAAAACCTATATGAGCCATGACGTCAAAAACGTATCTACGGACATGTGCGCCCAGAGAAGCTTCAGATCAGCCTGCGCATTCGCGCAGTCTGATCGGAATCTTCGTTGTGCGCATTCTGGATAGCCAAGGATGCAAAGTTTCTTCATGCGGACAACAAAGATTCTGATCAGACTGCGCGGATGCGCAGGCTGATTTGAGTCTTCGTTGGGCGCACATGTCAAAGGGTATGTTTTCTAACGTTACGGTTCATAATGAGATTCAGTAAGAATCGGCCATATTATGTAGTAGGACAAGAATTTTGATAAGGGTCTCTGTTTCCCGTTTATAGAACCACTGGTGAATTGACGAACATACAGGCCACAGGTATAAACCCAGCCCTGATCAGACTGCGCGGATGTAAATGTAGATCTTTGTCTTCACTTTTCCCTTACATCTCATTGATGTTGCGGTTCCTTCCTTTTTATGCGAACACGCACAGAGAGAGTGGGTTCAATGAAAGAAAGGAAGTGTTGTACGTAAATAGATGATGCAAACATCAAACACGCCTTTTATATTATACTTTTAACATTTTAAGCACATTTCCGGTATGTGTCATATCTACTGAAAAAAGAAAACTATAAGCTTGCTTTATTTGTTTATCTATTAATAATTTTCCGGAAAATGTTTTTTTTTTTTTTTTTTTTTTCTGGAGCGACACTTATTAAACCCTTATAGCGCCTAGCAAAATTTATAGCAGGCGACATTCTATTTTTTTTTTCTTATTTATTTTTCAGAGAAAATTGTCTTGACATTTCATGTGAATCGTCTGCCTGGCTTGGCAGACGATTCTCATGAAATGTAAAGTAGTGTTGTTGTTGTTGTTGTTGTTTTTTTCTGAAAAATAAAACAAAATCAAAATGATCGTTTGCTGCAGTTGTGATTTGCGTTTTAAGGGTTAAGCTACAAATGTACTTGTATTTTTCATTGATGTATTATCATGCACTGCATTATCATGCACTGGATCATCGTACGATCATGACACTTGACTTGCGTCAATGGCGATTTCTACGAACCAAAACTGAAATAGAACGTTAACCCTCGTGGCGGAGGGGCGGGGGGGGGGGGGGATAACTTCCTATATATGGCATAGTACGGATGTGCGTGCCGAATGGCCCCCTTTTTCAGCGCTGCCAGGTATATGATAAGCCCGCTTTTTTCAACAAAAAGTATATGAGCGACCCGATTTTTCTTGATTGGTATATGAAAGGCCCCACTTTTTCTGACATCCCAGTATATACCCTCAACAAAATACTCGTATTTTCATAAAATTACATGCCCGACCCTGTTCTTTTCTGGAAAAAAAAAAAATAGAAAAATAAAAACAAAAAAGTTTTTCCTACCTACCGACCAAATTTTTTTTCAGCATTTAAGTGGAAACATACCTATTTTTTTTACGTCTAAATATATATATCCAGACGCCGTATCTAAATTTAACGCATAGCGTGTGGAGACGACATTTTAAAATACATTTTTTTCTCATTTTTCTTAGTCCGCTGAATAACTGGCTCCATGGCAGTCTCTAGTGACAAAATGATTTTTCTTATAATCTGTTTAATAATCCACTAAAATAAAACCAAAGTAATATCATGACTATAGAGCCCTTTTCTGCTGTAATTGTTAGTTTATTATGACTTCCAAGGCGGCGGCTGGTGTATCGTACCATTTTAACAAGTTAGGATTTACTAACCACTAGGCCTACATTACCAATGCTGAGGTACGCAAGTAAATCCATGATACCAAAGGCTCTCAAGAGGATTTATACGCTCAACTATCAGAGCTTACAGTTTCCACTGCGTTTCAATTACGAAAAAAAAAATGAGTTAGCAAATCTCTGTGCAAGAGAGTAGAGGATTTACTAACCATGGTCAAGAAACGGAAACTCGGGTGGGACGGTCACATCTCGCGTTCCTTTGGCATGTCAAGCGAAGAGCAACCCAGCTAGCATTCTTTACAAATCTATAGCGGGCCGTTCTCGGCCCGTCAGCTACCCTGACGGGCCGATAACGGCCCGCTATAGATTTATAAAGAATGCCTACTGGGAAATGAATGGAAAGAAGGGCAGACAGAAGAAAAGCTTGTAAGACCACTTCAATGACTGGACCGGTGTTCGCACAGATAAACTTGAGAGTAAAATTTACAAATTGTCAAATTGTCAGTGGTGCCCGAACGACCGACACACATTCAGGGGAGGCAACGCTGCCAAAATGCGTTTGGCCTTCTATTTGAATCTACTCTAAAAAGGGAAGCATTTGCTCACAAACGCTCTTCTTTTCAGAGTAGACCCTTTTTCAGAAAAAGGCTTGATATGCAGGAAATCAAACAGGAGGTCACATAAGTTGTCTCCCTTGTACAAAATGGCGGATAATCTACCAACTTATCCATTTCACTTATGAGACTGAAGTGACGCAAGAAACAAACACAACACTTTATTACTTGCACATAGGAACATGAAGTATATTTGAAAATTTTCCTATCACATCGAGGATAAGTGCATTTCTAGAATGTGTGAAGTTAGCTTGGCATTCGCAACTTTGATTATCGACTTTGCCCAACCATAAGTACTTTACTATACTTTACTACTACGGAATAAATCGAATCTTCAAGCTTCAAGCCAACTTCTAGACTGGCTCCAGTCTCTAGTGACTAAATACTTTTTTCTTATAATCTGTTTAATAATCCACTGAAATAAAACCAAAGTACAGTCACGACTCTAAAGGCTAGTGACCAGCCTTTATAGTCCTGATATTTTTTTGGTTTTATTTTAGTGGATTATCAAACAGGAATATGAGAAAAAATATTTAGTCACTGGAGACTGGAGCCAGTCTAAGCCTACTTCATACTCTTGTATTTCGAAGCGTATTTGCTATCATGTACAATACGAGCCGGGACACAGCATTTCCTACTAGACTCAGATCAGCTTGTGTATCCACGCAGTCTTACCAGGTCTTCGCAGGCCGAGAAACTGTTGATAGCCAAGGCCCCAAAGCATCTTCGGGCGGACAGCGAAGACTGATCAGCCTGTGCGGATGCATGCACAGGCTGATCTGAGTCTTCGCTAGGGACACATGCAATCTTGTACAAAACACTATGCCCCGGCCCATTTATTTGTTATTTTTATTTTTAACTCTTTCAGTGCCAAATTTCAGACGACATTTGTCGTCTGCTGTTTTATTTTAACAAAAAGATTTTATTTTGGAAAGACGTTAATATGTAAAGTTGAAAGACTGAATGTCAAACAGCATAGATCCAGATGAGACGGCTCATCGAGCAGTCTCATCTGTATCTATGCTGTTTGCAAAAGCCTATTATTATCGCCTGTGGCAGTGAAAGAGTTAAATTAACTATACTATGATTTCTTTAATGTTCGTAGAAAAGCAATCAATTATTTTGAAACGTGATTTTCTACAAGCAGACAGGACTGTCTGTAATATATATATATATCCAGCACAACCGGTTTTTCCTCAAAATATGGATATATGATGTTTGCAGATTCAGCAGACGACAATTTGATTTTGTTTTTCTTATTTTTTCTTAAGAAAATAGAATTTGATATTTCTTGCAAATTGTCTCCTGTATGAAATGTCAAAGCTTATTTTCTGGAAAAATAAGATAATAAAATATTTTAAATTGTCGTCTGCTGAAACTTTTACCCAGCTAAATGTTAAAATAATTATTTTGAATTAGATTAAAGACGCGTCATGGGAAGATGACTCTTCGGGCCATATGCGAACATTCACGCAGTCTGATCTGGAGCCGTAATTTTACAGAAACATTATATACTGTGCAATATATATCGATATACAGCAAATAACCTTATCAGACTGTCCGGCTTTGAACGCTAGGGGACGTGTGCAGCCTCGCAAACAACATAGTTGCATATGAAGAGATTTAATAAAACCAAGTCTTCAATTTTCGTTCTTTTGTGTGTTCTTTGTTTTCAAAAGGCAACCTTTAAGCTTTTATTTGAAGGTAACATTCTTATTCCGCAACTCTTTTAACAATTAGTAAGATGGATAAAACTTTCAGCAGACGGCGTTTTGGAGTATTTTTTTCTTATTTTATCCAGAAAATAGGCTTGGCATTTCTTGCCAATTCAGACAATTTGCATGAAATGCCAAAGTATATTTGCTGCGAAACACACACACACACACACACACACACACACACACACACACACACACACACACACACACACACAAATCGATTTGTCATCTGTTAAATTTGGTCTTTGAGTGGTTAAAGTTGTATATATATTATCAGCCAAACCAAGCATGCACTTCTTGATATCTGTCGTAATCCCTTTCTGAAATTGGGGTCTACTCTAAAAGGAAAGAATTTGCTCCCCTTTATTTCCTTTCAGATTAGACAATTTTTCAGAAGGTAGTCAATTCTGACAGAGTTGCGTCCCCTGAAAGTGTATGCATTTCTTCGTCAGAATGAAATGAAACTGCAGTTAAACAATTTTCTCGGTGCAGTTAATTATATTGGAGTAGACACAACAAGGCAACGCAGCTGCTTGTATCATAAAGTTCGTCCGTAGACTGGCTCCAGTCTCCCATGACTAAATATTTATTCTTATAACCACCCTGTTTGATAATCCACCAAAATAAAACCAAAATAATATCATGGCTATAAATAATATCATGACTATAAAGGCTGGTCCCTAGTCATGATATTATTTGTTTTTATTTTAGTGGGTTATCAAACAGGGTTATAAGAATAAATATTCATTCACTGGAGACTGGAGATAGTCTGAGTTCTTCCGTTGACTTATCGGACCACCGCCATATGGTGTTGAGGCATTGTCTTTAAAGAATAAGAGCTCTATTTAACATTAAGTTCGTATGTTTATATACAGCTGTGCTATTTACATTGCTTTTTTATATTTTGTTTATGAAGTGGCAGATATAGAATTGTCATAAACATGAACAAAATGGACTCTGCTGAAGTCAATAATCAAATACAAGGTTAAACAATACATTATTATACAAACCGACGGGATAAAAATACTTAGGAGAAAATATAACGGACTGCAATACAGGGGCGGATCTAGGATTATTTAATAGGGGGTTCAACATTTCCGTGGGTGTTTGAATTGATCCAGTTACTCTAAGTACTGGAACAGAAGGGTCTGAGCAAACACTACAAACCCAGATCAGACGCCACAGAACGCGGCGTCTGATCAGGGTCTATACTGTTTGCCACTCATCCAGCAATTTTAGACACGTTCTTAGCTAGTAAAATAATCTTGTTGAAATTTATGAATTATTAGGTGAACAGTAAGGTGAGCGACTATTTATTAGGGTAAATGCGGTATCAAAAATTATTAAATTCAAAATTTCTGAAAATGCAATTTTGAATCAAACGGGGGTTCGCCCAAACCCCCTGTGGATCCGCCCCTGACACAGACTGGGGTCAGCATATCAACGAAATCATCAGTATGGCAACTAAGACACTAGGTTTCCTTCGCAGAAATTTGAACTTTGCCTAAAGGAAACGATGGTTGCTGTATACAAAGCAGTTTGAATGTCTTACCATCAAAGCGACATAAACAGAGAAAGTTCAGAGGACTGTGCAAACGCTGGAGCAACCAGTCTCCAGCAGCTAGAACTGCAGGAACGACGGTTATACATGCTTCTCTGACTCTATTCTACAAAGTTCACAACGATTTGACAATTACTGACAAGATACCTGTCTGAGACTGGTGGAGGGAGCAAGAGAACTAGGACCCGTTCTTTTCAGTATCGCTGCCCAAATCTTTACACGGACGGCTTCAAAAATTCCATTACGAAAATACGCCTATTCAAATATATTGAGAATTTTACCATCAACAAATGAAAACTTTCAGATGAAAAATTCTGGTAGTTTTCATATTTCTGCTCAAAACACAAATTGTGGGTACCTGTTAGAACCGCCTCGATGAGGTGACTCTAACGAGTACCCACAATTTATGTTTTTGAGCAGAAATAAGAAAATTTATGTATTCCCCTAGTTTTACTGCATAACAGTACGGTTTAAAGGGGCCAAAACTATATAGTCGTGTTTTCGTGATGCTTTGTTCCCCAGGACAACAGCAACTTGGTATGGACTTACAACCGAAGCTGACACTTCGGAAATATAGCATCCTATGGTTGGGTCGGAGCTTCGCAGGTTCTGCTAGCCCCCTCAGGACTTCTAGTAAATAGTTTTAACTCCTGGTGACTGTCACAAATCCCTTTTTAAATGTTTTTTTTTTCTTCTTTTTTTTCTTTTGTGTATGTATCTTATGTGCCACACCCGACACCTGCCATCATGGTCAGTCATGACCGAGTGCAGTACAGGGAGACAAAGAGAAAGGATGGAATATACACATACGTATAAGAAACATCACGTAAACATGCCTATATAATTTTGGCCCCCTTAAACCCCATTTTTATATAGTAAAACTGGGGTTTACAGGGGTATACATTATTTTTTCTTATTTCTGCTCAAAAACAAAGATTGTGGTACTCGTTAGAACCGCCACAACGAGGCGGTTCTAACGAGTACCCACAATCTATGTTTTGAGCAGAAATATGAAAAATATCAGAGTTTTTTATCTGAAAATTTTCAGTTTTTGGAGGTAAAATTTTCTATATATTTGAATAGTCGTGTTTTCGTAATGGATGTCGACGTTTGATCAATCAATCAGGGCCCAGTTGTTCAAAGCATCGTTAGCTTAGCGAGCTCGTAAGTGATCAAAATGTTAACTGTTCTAGTAGATACAATATCTAATTCACAGGTATTTTTGCTGAAAAAATGTGAGTAACTATAGCAAATGCAAAAGCTACTCACATTTTTTTTCAGCAAAAACATTAGCGTATATGCCATATTTAGTGATCAAAGTTTTAACCGATACGTTAACTAACGACATCGTTAGTTTTGAACAACTGGGCCCATATGGCAACAGAGTCACATATCTACGCAAGTCGACGTTTGAATATTTCAGAACCGCTTTTATTGGTGCCGCTATTTTAAATATTAATGAGAATTTATGACGTCATAAGCTTCAATAAAATATACAAAATCTATAAATAATACAATAATACATCACGTAAACACGTCTATATAATTTTGACCCCCTTACACTCCACTGTTATATAGTAAAACTGGGGTTTACAGGGGTATACATTATTCTTCTAATTTCTGCTAAATGTTTTGAGCATGCAGAAATATGAAAAATATCAGATTTTTCATCTGAAAATTTTCATTTTTTGGTGGTAAAATTTTCAGTATATTTGAATAGGCGTGTTTTCCTAATGTAAATGAATTTGTCACACTAGCTTACCCCTGTACTTGCGTCTATAAACATGTGCTATGATAACTGGGCCTAAAACTGCACCATTCTCTGTCAGAATGGAGATTTTAGTTAACATTTTGAAAATACATTTGCAAAACGGCGATGCTTTTGACAACGATTCTAAAATTTGTAAACATTGTTAACCTTAATTAGTTTTCGTATAATTTTGATCAAATTTGCGTCAGCTGTGTGTAGTATTTTGCAAGGTTTAATACTTAAATACCCATTCAGTGCTTAAGTGCAGGGGCGAGCATCTTACCAGAAATTATCATGAAAAAAAAAGCTAAGAAAGAAAAGAAACTTCATATCTCTCCCATATACAAGTATATTTCAAAATGTCGTCTATTCTGGTCGTAACTGGCACTTTAAGTGTGACGCTTTAAGGGTTATAACCAAAGGCAATTTATCTTCTGGGAATTTGTGGTCAGCGAAGGCTTAGGTCAGTCTAAACATCATAGACTGTTTTGGGACGTTGCTGTTCATTGGATCAGGATTCAGTAAGTTTGCTAAGACGCCAACAATAAGCATGCACGAAAATGTTCCCTCTATTGGCGCGCAATGGACTCTTCATAACCCTTTATACAGACCCTTTTTCAATTTAAGGGGCGTCTGGCTTATTTTATTTTTATTATTCCTTTTAGGGAAATTCTTCTGTTTTTATTTTATTCAAACAGTGTAGACCCTGATCAGATGCCGCGTTCTGTGGCGTCTAATCTGGGTCTACACTGTTTGCCAATGTCCCTTTTAACATCACGAAAACATGCCTATAAGTAGTATAGGGTGTCACTATGGACCCCTACTACTCCTATATAATTTTGAATCCCTTAAACCCCACTTTTATATAGTAAAACTGGGGTTTACAGGGGTATATATTATTTTTCTTATTTCTGCTCAAAAACATAGCTTGTGGGTACTCGTTAGAAAAAATAAAAACGTTAAACTATAATACCCCACCATGTTGCGGGCAGATAACTCTGTCAAACATTGACGAGATTTTCCCATTAGCAATCCCAAACCAGATCTTCACAATATCTATGCACATACCAAGTTTGGTGAAAATCCATTGATGTTTACTCAAGTTATCATCCGGAAACGAAAATATGGGCGTGTCTCGGGCAGATAACCGTTAAAATTTGACGAAATTTGCCCATTAGCAATCCCAAACCAGATCTCCACAATATCAATGCACATACCAAGTTTGGTGAAAATCTATTGACGTTTACTCAAATTATCATCCGGGAACGAAAAAACGGATGGACGGACGGACGTACGGCTGACGGACGGACAGACACACGGATGTCCAACGTGAAACCATAATATCCCGCCATAGTGGCGGGGTATAAAATCTATGTTTTGAGCAGATATATGAAATATCAGAATTTTTTATCTGAAAATTTTCATTTTTAGCGGTAAAATTTTCATTATACTTGAATAGGCATGTTTTCGTAATGACGACGCGTGACCACTGGGCCCATTCCGGGATTTTTGACAATTTATGTGAGGGTCACTTACCCAGTAAGCATTCTTTATAAATCTATAGCGGGCCGTTATCGGCCCGTCAGGGTAGCTGACGGGCCGATAACGGCCCGCTGTCGATTTTTAAAGAATGCTAGCTGGGTAATGAGACCTAATCGGCCGAAACTTGCTAATCTGGCTAAAAAAAACTCGATATTTCCGATCTTTTCAGTTTTGTGTGTTTTCATTAATATTGCCCTCAAGGTTCGTTGTATTTAGAACACATTTTTAGTGCATGTCGTATCGCGGTGTAAGTGGGTGGGTGACCGAAGGATGGCTGTTTTACAAAACGGTGCCGCGTATTAAAATACATATAGTTTTACAACGTGGTTTAAAGAGGTGTATATTTCAGTGTCGTCATAGGTTGTCATTTTCCAAACAATTAATTAGCATAGCAGCCTGCCGGATCACAAATCCATAATTACTAACTCTACAGGTATTTAAATTACTTATATTAAACATGACACATAAAATGGGACACCGATGCTTGTGATATATAACATAAACCCTGACCAGCCTCTGAATTCTTGCTTTTCATGAGTTTTATCATTATTTATGTTTGATACAGATGTACACAGGTATACAGCGAAGGTCAAGATCAGACTGTGTGAATGTTGAGGTTAATCTGGCCATTACTACTCGTATATCATCTAATTTTCCTTTTCGCAAGGAACCATCCAATAATCACGCGAATGGAAATTTTCTTGTACGGAGGCGAACATCAATAAGATCATACTAGCATGCGAAGGAAGCATGTTAACGGCTAGTAAGCTGTATAACAATTTCAGCAGACGATATTTTCTTAGTTTGGAAAAATAGGATTGACATTTCATGCAAAGTGTCGCCTTAGGAGATAATTTGCATGAAATGTCAAGCGCTATTGTCTGAAAGACAGACACACAGAGAAAGAAACGAAACATCCACCCCACCCCCCCCCCCCACCCCCCTTCCCAATAACACACACAAAGACTACAAAACAAACAAACTGTATGTTAAATTTGCCCAGAGAGAGAGAGAGAGAGAGAGAGAGAGAGAGAGAGAGAGAGAGAGAGAGAGAGAGAGAGAGAGAGAGACTAGACTGCACATGGATCTGAAAGTGTATACGTTCTCCTTAATTATATGCTAGTCGGTTTGCAGAAATGATGACGTTTATTGACCAAAGAAAATTATCAGTTTACAGGAATATTTACTGACGTTAATTGTCCATTTTAAGGAATACTGTCGTTAAGTTTCCAGAATAAGTTGCAAAGGAACTTTCAACTTGCATACAGTCTGATCAGGGTCTCCAATGTTCGCCACTGCAACCTGGGCCCAGTTGTTAAAACTAAACGAAGTGTTAGCTAATGTGACGTTGAAATTTCTATCTTTAAATATGTTAAATACATTGACATTTTTTGTTGAAAAAAGTGCTACTCGTTTTTTTTTATTTTTTTTATTTTTTTATTTTTTTTTTTTTTTTTGCAGCAAAAATATCGATGTACATTGTATTTGAAAATACTATAGCTACAACAGTTAATGAGTTTGTCATGAAAAACTCGTTAAGCTAACGACACTTTGAACAACCGGATTCTGTAGTATACAACCGTTTTGCCCTAAATGTTCGATAGAGAGACCAGAGAAAACATTATAAATCCAAGACAGGCCTGAGAAAAAAAGGTAGACTCAGATCCAGAAGTTTGTTTGCCATTCCGCCAGCAAAACGTTACACATATTGATTGAGTTGGGGTTTAACGACACGTCAACCCTTTGGGTCATTTTGTGTCATCTCCCAGGGAAAGGGAGAAGAGAGACAGAAGAGACAGTAGAAGAGGGACAGGGGAGAAAGAAAAATGAAAGTTAGTGAAGAAACAGAGCAGAAATATAACATTACCCCTCTACCCTTACCTGCTGCAAGGACAGCAGGCCTTGCCCATCTGTAAGCCAATATCAGTTGGACGCCCCGGTGACGTAAGATACAGGACACCTTTTACTCACCCAACCACCTCCACGGTACACATACATAACTGCCGCACTAATCACAAGTATTCCGTCATATAGACCTGAGTAAACAGTGAAGTCCCTGATCAGACGCCGCAGTACGCGGCGTCTGATCAGGGACTTCACTGTTTACCACTCATCTAGTTGGTTTTAGGCAAAGGAGCAGGCAGCAAAAATAGATTCGTTCAATTTTAGGAAAAACATGATATGGAGTCCTGGGCTCAGTTTCAGAACCAGTCTTTAGAGTTGAGGATTGCCTTAAGGTCTGTGATCATATGAAATGACGTATTTATAGCCAACCAAAATGATCAGTCTTGTGTTAGCCCAGAAGACGATACTATACTTTATTTATTTGTTTCATTGTTGAAAATCAACTTTTATATGAACTTGCATTTTTTCTATGCAATTCTCAGTCAATTCAGGTCGACCTTAACTTAAGGACTGATTGTGAAATTGAGTCCTGGTTTGCGAATATATCCGCGTGGCCTAGCGGTTAGCGCTCCCGACTTCGGGTGACGTGGTCCCGGGTTCGAATCCCGCTCATGACTCGGAGTTAAATTCATGACTGTGCAGCACTTCACTGCACAGAGCATCATCAACCTTTCATCGTCTCGATATGACTTTAATAATGTTGAAAGGGACGTAAAACACCAAATCATTATCGTATGGATATTTATGATAATTACGCTGCATTTCTGATTAAGCGAACAGCAAAAGACCATGGGTGCATTGGCTGATTGGGCTGATGAAAAGATTCAGATTTCTGCTTGACTTGGTTATATACGATGAACTTGTTGTGAACCTACGATGATTATAATATGGAATGGTATATGTAGATGAATGGTATTAAAATATATGAGACTCGTCGTGAGAAAACGTACCTTCTGACATGTGCGGACAACGAAGACTCAGATCAGACTGCGCATCCGCGCAGTCTGATCAGAGTCTTCGTTGTCCGCATGAAGAAATCTTGTATCCTTTGCTACCCGAAATGCGCTCTGTGAAGGTTCTGATCAGAGTGCGCGAATGTGCAGGCTGATCTGAATCTTCGCTGGGCGCACATGTCCGACGGTACATTTTCTAATGTTTCGGCGCATATTAATTTCGTGTCTACGGATCTTATAAAGCACTACTCCATCTTTTGGTTGACGTAAATTCAAAGTCCTCTTTTAGAACAATTCATGTAATAGCATGCTGGGGAAAATGATAGCAGACGACATTTTGGAATATTTTTCTTATTTTTCAAAGAGAATAACGTTCGACATTCCGTGTAAACTGCCTCCTCAGTAAAATCTTATTTTCTGGAGGAAAAAGAAAAATATTTCAAATTGTCGTCTGCTGAATTTGTCCAGAGAGAAGCAAAGGTTAAGAATTCCTTTTACATTTGTCTGTCCGGAGCATGTGGTGAATATCACGTAGAGAGAGAGAGAGGGGGAGAGAGAGAGAGAGAGAGAGAAGAGAACTCAGTCCTGGGATAGTGAATTCGCGAGTCTTGATAACTGGTGTTTACAATACAGAAGTTTTCCGGGTAGTTTAATGACAAACTGTGTAGTCTGATCTGGGTTCGCATTGTTCGTCAATTATCATTTTGGTGGGACATTAGAAATTGGTGGGTTAAATGGGAGTATCAGAGTAAGAGCGATGTGACTGAAACTCGCAAGAATAAAAGCATGACACCTGAGTCACCGCTTTTGATTTCTAAAGATTGCCATTTTTATGCTCGCCATGTAATATTAGCCAAATATGTCCCAGACAAGTTTCCGCGAATATGCAGGCTCTTTTTGACATATTTGTTTGACAGACAAATTTCCTCATTTTGCGACCCATAACTTCACGTATTTATCCGAAGTATTCGGTCAACTTAACTTCTGACCATACTTGTCCTAAGTCATTTTACTGCCTGTTGATTTGTCTAAAATTACTCTATGAGTGGCAAACTGTGTAGACCCTGATCAGACACCGCTTCGGCGGTGTCTGATCTGGGTCAACACCGTTTGACCAGGCCTGTCTGTCCGATTACTTCAGATATATAAGGTATACGCGACAATGTATTTTGTTTGCAACATATCTTGTAAATAACTTGACAAAACCTTCAAAAATACTTGTTTACTTAAACATATATATTTATCATATTTATAAGACGCCTACAGCCCTGAGATGACAAAGTTTATTAGGAATTTCCTTCTGTATAGTAACCTAGGTGGGCCACAACCGAGGCCACAACAAAATAAACAAAATTCATGGTGCGGACGGTTAAGGACAAATCCGTAATAACTGTCAGGAGTTCCGCCATTCATTTTTTTTCTTGTTGATCCGGTACATACACTCAAATCTGTCTAAAGCAAGCACCTGAAGGACGGGCTAAAATTGCTAATGTGACAGGTACTTACTGAAAGGCTCCATATTCCTCAAAAATAGACTTTTTTTTTTAATCCAAGAAAGGTTTGATAAATTGATAACTAGTATTAACAGGATTATAAAATGTGGTTATCTGACAGTATCTGACAGTCGGTGTAACCCGACCCGCGGTCCTACTAAACACAGAAAATGACCTAGTCCCAAGTCCACCGCAAAGGACCACAAGGGGCTCTCGAGTACCGAAAAGGACTGGCGTTTATGTGTGACATGGGAAAATGTTGTAAAATAATTTTCTCAAAATGTACAAAAGACTAATGGCTGAAACTTACAATGTTTGATTAAAGTAGTAAAACTTTTTAATTACGATCAAAATTTTGCCGCCCCACCTCACCCGGGATTATTTGCCCTTGCCCCTGGGCTATCAACATGTATAAAATCATAGTATAAACGTCTTATTCTCTGGAACCGCATGACCGAGCACCGCATGACCGCTCGGTCATGGAATTTGTTTCATCACTCAATATACCTACCTTCCCGCCTACTTTATACTGGAGGGGATTACATTGTCAGTTTGTTGTCCTCATTTAACCCACTTATTTTACTTTATATTTCTTTAAAAATATTTTGGTAGGGTAACACTTAGCTCAAAAGGCCATTCTACCAAGTGGATATACGGGTTATGAAGATCATGGCCAGACTGCAAAGTCTGAAGGATACATTTTCTCTTGACGTGGCTCACAGACGTCTGAAACAGTTTCGACATCGATTGACAATCATCCGTCAGAACAGTGGCAGTGGATCACGAGTCAAAAACTGATCAATCTGTTCTGACACAGAAAATGCAGATGTACCGTAATAACCTTAAGTATAAAAGACATACAGGCCAGAGCAAACAGTATAGACCCAGATCAGACGCCGCTAACGCGGCGTCTGATCTGGGTCTACACTGTTCTACTCATCCAGGTATTTCCTAAACATCAAACGGATTTTTTCAAATTTTAGGATAAGCTGAGAATATCAATATTTTGGTTAAGCATGGTAAATAAAGTATGTTGCACTGGAAAGGTGCGTCGAAGTTATTACATACATTGCACTCATCGTGCTCGGTCTAATCGATAGTCTGTTGGTTCAAAACGCATTAGTTTATTCAGTACACAATCCCAACACACACAGCTGTCATTCGCTGATCAGCGAAAGATATAATAAAGCATGACTTGTCCTCGTGGGCTCATTATGAAATAGATTACTAGTTATACACTCCAGCCACACCCATTTGTTTCTATAAAACAAATGAATAAAATACATACTATACCAAGGAAATCTTACGATATAAAAGGTGATTAGGTTTTAAAATATGAGGCAAAGCAGGCACGTGACGTTAATACAACGTCGCTTCAACGTCGATGCAACGTCATGACGTTGCATCGACGATGAGCCGACGTTGTATAAATGTCATGTGCCCGCTGGGAACCAATTTCAGTGTCTTGGGGAACAGATACACTCTCAGGGGAGGTAGCTGTCAAACTCGTTCTATCTCTCTTCTGAAAAGGGATCTGTTCTAAAAGGAAGGAATTGGCCTCTATAAATTCTTCCTTTTAGAGTAGACCCTTTTTCAGAATGAGACTAGTGTGCAGCATGGAAAACAGGAAGTCGCAAAAGCTGTCTCCCTTATCAGTAAAATATCTCGGAAAATCTACCAGACACAATGAAATGTAGACTGGCTGCAGTCTCCAGTTACTAAATATTTTTTTTTTCATAATCCTGTTTGATAATCCACTAAGATAAAACCAAAAAAGTATCATGGCTATAAAGGCTATTCACTAGACCAGCCTCTACAGTCATGATATTACTTTGGTTTTATTTTAGCGGATTATTAAACAGATTATAAGAAAAATTATTTTGTCACTAGAGACTGGAGCCAGTCTAAATGAAATGATACTTCGCTTCGAGTCACGCTATATATACTGACATCGGTGGGACCTAGTCCCAGTCCTGCCCACGTGGCCCCTCCTAGCTCTCCAATCTAATGCTGAACCCAAAAGAGCAGCTAGTACCTATTTCAGAAAGTCTTAGGCTGGGAATTGAACCCAAAACTGTAAACGACTCACTCTTATTTTATCATTATGTCATTGGGGTGCGCGGTTAAATTTAGAACTTAGAAAAATAAATAGATAGATAAATAAATAAATAGGTGGATGGATGGGTCGTTAACATATTTTCAAACAGCAATCAGGGTTATCCCAAAAAAATCACAATTATGTTAAATGAGAAAATTGATCTCCTGAGTGGTTTCTGCAGCAACCATATTACTTAGGAGACAATTGTTTGTGATGAGATTTTGCGGCCCAGTCGACCGAAGCGGATCATTTCGAGTGCGGTCAGTTTACCTAGCCACACTTTTACTGGGCAGACTTAGTCCTCTGAGCTGTTAACCAGTATTGTGCAGCTTCTTTCGCCAGAAACTGACAACTTTCTTTTTGAATCAGCAGAAGGGAGAGAAGGACCGTATAAAATATTTCATGATAAATCTCCAGGAAAGAATGTCGCCGACCCGGCGGGGTTCGAACCCCTGATCACGAGTCGGAGCGCATCCGACTGAGTCACCGAGGCCGACAGCTTCCGAACGTGAACGTTCTCCCAAATGAAGCCCTCGGGCAGGTATGTACATATACACTTCAGTTAAGGCGCTTTTTTCAACCAAAAAAATATTGATATTTTTCTTATTTCTCGACGAAAACATATGTTGTGGTACTCATTAGAGCGCCTCACCGAGACGCTACTAAAGAGTACATCAACATATGTTTTCGTGGTAATATAAGAAAAATATTTTACCAGATACTTGTCTGTAACTATGCACTAAATATAAAAAAGCTATCACTTATCTGAGCCAGCCACGCTGTGAGAAAACATACCTTCGGACTTGTGCGCCATGCGAGGCCATGTTTCTTTAGGTAGACAATCTATTACATGTATCAGATTACACAGTTACGCAGACAGATCACACCTGCGCTTTGACCACATGCCAGAAGGTATATTTTCGTTCGTTAGGGCTTATTTCTCGAGCCATTTTTTTTGTGAGTCTGTTTGAATTCTTGCACACTGAACAATTTCTGAAAAGGGGTCTACTCTAAAAGGAAAGAATTTGCTCCCAATGGTATCTATCCTACATATTTCTGTATAATTTACTTTCATTTTACTATGGGAAAAAGTGAAAATATTTGATTTTTAAAAGCCAATGACTAGAATAAAACTTTTTGTGCATGGGTAGTTATGACAAATGGTTTTGCATTCAATCATGACAAAAGTTTGCCAATTTACTTCTGTGTAAAGAGTCACGCAAAAAAAAAAAAAAAAACGACTTTCTTCTGAAACCCAGCTAGCATTCTTTATAAATCTACAGCCCTTCTTTATAAAAACCCAGCTAGCATTCTTTATATAGCTACCCTGATGGACCGATAATTAACGGCCCGCTATAGATTTATGTAGAACGCTTAAACAGGGAAGATGTCGGAAGCACAATATGTCTACATTGTTTGCTCAGACTCGTCTGTCCGAATACTTGGATAAATATGGCTGTATTTTTTTTTTTTTTTTTTTTTTAGATATTTCTACGATACATAATAAAAATACAAAAAAATCTGAACCCCCAATTAAGAATTACATGCCGGACTTAACAGCGTAAATCATAACACCTACATTTACGCCGTTGTGTGTGTGTGTGTGTGTGTGTGTGTGTGTGTGTGTGTGTGTGTGTGTGTGTGTGTGTGTGTGTGTGTGTGTGTGTGTGTGTGTGTGTGTGTGTGTTTTCAAGTTTCTAAAATATGGGATGGCCATGCGTCACAAATACCATAATGTTATTTGCGAATGACTTTTACAGCCGTTCATGGAATATTATAAACAAACATATATAAACATGTTATTATCTTCTGTCAATAAGAAAGTCTGTTTATATTTTCGATCATTTATTAGTTCGTTATTTCTGGGTCACCTAATTTCTAACTGTATATGTATGTTAGTTAGTCTCGCTCATGATTCAGACTCATTTGGCTTGTGTCAACACAATGAAAGTTTACTGCATGCTGGGTAAAAATTTCAGCGGACGACATGCTTTGAATACTTTTTCTTATTTTTCCCAGAAAACAGGCTTCGACATTTCATGCAAATCATAGGAAACGTTTTTGCATGAAATGTCAGACTATTTTCCGGGAGAAATAAGCAAAAATTTCGCCACCAATTTTCGTCAGCTGAATTTTTAAAGGTTACGTATATACAAAACTCCTTGCTTCATTCAATCATTTTTTTTCTCTATCTTTCTTTACTTCTCGCACGTATTTGTTCCGCAAATAAACCAAAATAAAGAAAAAATAGTACTAGTATACAAAATGGATTAGACGACAAGCATCTGTACCTGGATGACGTGAAAGGTCACCTGGCAGACGTGAAAGGTCACCTGGTAGAAAAAAAAAAAATACACACGCTACTGAATCGTTACAGGAAACAACCTACAACATTTGGCGAAGATTCAAAATATTTACATTGCATCAGTCTGTAGTTTAACCTTGAGCCAGGCCACTGAAAAAATGAAAAATTTTTTTTTTTTTTTTTTTTTTTTTTTTTTTTGTCATTTGCAAACCGTGAAGGCCCAAGCCAGACAGCGTATCAGCGAGTCCGTTCAGGGCATACACCATTCGGGCATAGCAACAGATGAGGCACTTTTTTCATCCTAAAAATGCTGATATCTTTCTTATTTCTCAACGAAAGCATATGTTGTGGGTACTCATTAGAAGCGCCTTGGCGAGGCGCTTCTAATAAGTACCACAACATATGTATACGTTGAGAAATAAGAAAAATATCATGTGGATACCCAATCTTATCTGTAGCTATGATTCGGATACATAATATTATATAGTATTAACCTTTAAAGCGCTGAGCAAAATTGTAGCTGACGACAGTCTACTTTTGTTTTTCTCTCAGAGAAAGACTTGGCATCTCATGTGAATCATCTGTTAAGCCTTATTTTCTCTGAAAGTACAAAAAAAAAAAAAAAAAAAAAAGAAAAACAATCAAAATATGCTCTGCTGCATTTGTGATTAGCGCTTTTAAGGGTTCAATTTACAGACTCCAAAAAGCAAAGTGCCATGGCTCTCACCAGACTGTATACGTAAAGCACACGCTTGTCTGATGATTCTAAATTTGCATATTTCGGCCATATCATGAGAAAGGGGATCTTATGGCGTGAGCAAGATCAGCTTACAGATCCACTCAGCCTGATCAATACTTCCGCTGTCCGCTTACAGGCCAGTTAGATACTGTCGAGAACACTAGAACTTGGACGAACAGGGAAGACCTCTATCAGGCTGCGCAGAAGCGCGGTCTGATCTCCACCTTCACTGTATACTGACTATTTTCACATGCTACGGTCCGATTTGAGTTTACCCTGAATATTCAGACACCTTACTACTCACCCTCATTACGGAAACACGCCTATTCAAATATATAGAAAATTTCACCTCCAAAAACAAAACAAAAAATTCAGATGAAAAACTCTGATATTTTTCATATTTCTGCTCAAAACACAGATTGTGGGTACTCGTTAGAACCGCCTCGCTCACAATTTGAGCAGAAATAAGAAAAATAATGTATACCCCTGTATACCCGAGTTTTACTATATAAAAGTGGGGTTTAAGGGGTCAAAATAACATAGGTATGAATTCGTGATGTACTGTAAAGGCAAACAGTGTAGACCCTGAACAGACACCGGTTAAAGCGGCGTCTGATCTGGGTCTACACTGTTTGCTCAGGCTGTCTATCCAAGTATACAGTACGATATGCTTTCTTACACTTGTGTTTCATGATAATGAATTTTCCAGATGATTTTTTACCTTCATAGCTCTCTGGGCTAATTCAACAGACAGCAAATTAATTGTACTTTTGTTAGTTTTCCTAGAAAACAGGATTAGACATTTTCATGCATATTGTCTCCTAAGCAGACAATCTGCATGAAATGTAAAAGCCCGTTTTCTTGGGAAAATACTGAAGGAAAACAAAATGCCGTTTACTGAAATTTTTACCCAGCATTCTAAACGATAAACACACGGTGAATCTGCAACACCCACTAACAATCACCTGAGCGATGCATATGGGAAACATTAGGCAACATGACCTTTTTTCTATTGTTCCGGTTCCTTCCATAGAGCATGATTTCTTGTGAGTGTGACGTCTATTGTAAAATTTCCAGGTGTTTTAAACATAACGCGGGTCTGCAAGAACCATCAAAAATCACCTGAGCTGTGCATCTGGGACATGTAAGGAAACTAAATTGCCCCGTATCAAGAGAAAAAGGGCTTACAGATTGGGTCGGGGTGATGTCACGTTTCCGATCACGTGACCAGATAACTGCAGATAAAAGCTTGCATGTTCCACTACTGTAGCTTCCAATTTTCGATTAAAATATCTTCAGAAAAATGAAACAAAACAATTCCTTTTGAAGATTTTTTAGTCTTTTCTGATCACTGAGCCCATTCCTAGATTTTTGCAAATTTTATATGAGGGTTCCTGGTGATGCCTAACTGGCCGAAACTATCTGGTCTGTCTCAAAACCCAGCTAGCATTCTTTATAAATATATAGCGGGACGTTATCGGCCCGTCAGCTACCCGGACGGTCCGATAACGACCCGCTATATACTCGTATTTATAAAGAATGCTTCCTGGGAAAACCTCAGCCCCATAAATTACCGGTATTGATGGGTCCGAGAGAAAACTTAGTTACACTTCAGCTGTTTTCAGATTTGTCAGTGTGTTCATTGCTCCCTATTTAGGGTCATTCCTTTTAGAATCTGTTGCAATTTAATAATATTGGTTTAACTCTGAATCTCTGAGATATTTGTTTGTAATTATTTTTTGGCTAATAATGAAGTTAAAACGGGGCAAACTTGTACAGTCGCAAGTTAAAAACCGAACCAGTCCCCTCCACACTCGGACAACCAAATGGCGACTTTTGTTACGACCGTTGTTAAAAACTTCTTACCAACCTAACCAACAGAATATGTGAGCATCACACGTGACAGAATGGCCCGTTTTACACGTTACGGCTTATTTCTTGAAATAGCTTTCGTGACGTCTATTGTAAAAATTCAACGTGCAAAGCTGCAATACTCATCAACGATTAATTACATGAGCAATGCAAGTGGGGCATGTTAGGAAACGAAAAAAGACCCTGTCTTGAGAAAAGGGCTTTTATCCCATATATTGCCAACGAAGGCCCAGATCCGCGCAGTCTGATCAGGGTCTCGCTGTTCGCTTATAGAATCAACCAAGTGGGCACACAACGTTAAAATGACGTCGTATCAACGTCGATGCAGTCGAACTTCAATGGCTTGAACATCTTTGGGACCATGGAAATTTGTTCGTGATATGGTTAGTTCGAGCCACTGTGGGTTAGTCATGGCGCCACTTTAGAAAGCAAACAGCTACAATTTAGGGAAATCTTTTCGATATTCTACACAATATTTGTATGTTGAGTGTACTCATTAGAATCGCCTTAATGAGGCGATTCTAATGAGTACACTCTACATACAATTTCATGATAATATAAGAAAATTTACCGAAATATTTCTTTTCTTGAGCTATCGGAAGAATTTTTTGCGGACTCAGAAACGAGTTCGAATTAGACATGATGGTAAACGAGCCATTCTATGTGATGACCTTTATCTTGATATGCTCAAATTCTTCCCCTTCCCTCTCCCCACCCCAACACGCTTAAGAGGGACTGGATACACTGATTTCCCGCCGTCTTTTACAAACGAGGCAGCTTTTGTGACTTTCTGCTTGCTTTCCGCACACCAAACCCCTTCTGAAAAGGGGTCTACCCTAACAGGAAATAATTTGTTGCAGTGGGGCCAAATTCTTTACTTTTAGTGTAGACTCCTTTTCAGAAGGCAAAGTTGCCTCCGTTGAAAATGTATTCATTTCCCTATAATGTATTCTGCGATTATTCTTCAAAAATATTCAGTAGACTCTGTATTCAAGACATTTTTTTTTTTTTTTTTTTTTTTTTCTAATTTTTCCTTGACAATAGAAAAATTAAAATGAAATTGCAAATTCTATTTTTCTGAGAATAGTAAGACACATTTTTTTTAAAATCTCGTCTGCTGGAATATTTACCCTGTAAAACGTTCTTCGCTCTTTTGCCTGATGTCGCATGCATTACGAAAACACGCCTATTCAAATATACTGAAAATTTTACTACCAAAAAATGAAAATTTTCAGCTAAAATTTTCTGATATTTTTCATATTTCTGCTCAAAACATAGATTGTGGGCACTCGTTAGAACCGCCTTGATAGATTGTGGTACTCGTTAGAACCGCTTGGACGAGGCGATTCTAACGAGTACCCACAATCTATGTTTTAAGCAGAAATAAGAAAAATAATGTATACCCCTGTAAACCCCAATTTTACTATATAAAAGTGGGGTTTAAGGGGGTCAAAATTATATAGGTATGTTTTCGTGATGGCACGTGCGTGTGTGCGCGTGTGTCAGGCAAAAGAGTGCAGGGGCATGATAGTCTTGCTTGGTGATGCGAGTGCGTGTGTAGCGGTATATAGTTTACTTAATTTGCCTTAATTTCAATTTTTCACCATTCCCTTAACCTTGTCGGTCGTTCGGACGCACCAATGGTTACTTTTGAGTTTATTTCCTTCCTTTTTACATGTCCTCAACCGCCCATTGTGAGCGGGCGAATTTAAGACCGATCCACACTTTTCCTCAGTGGACAGGACATAGTCTTCTAAGCGGTTAACCAGTACATGTGCACATTCTTTCGTCAGAAACATATGGAGAAATACTTTTTTGTATTATTACTGAAAAAGTCTCTCACTGGTGATTAGTGCCGCCGTTGTATGTTTTTATAGAATCAAGACATTTTAGAACACAGTAATGTTTTCAGACGACGATGATAATTTGGTGTTTACATCTCTCTAAACATTATTAACCCATGTCATGCTGAATAAATTAAGTTGCCATGCCTACTTCTAATTTCCAGCCAATCAGATTACTTGATCTGGGTTTTTGATAGAAATTCACATATTAAATGACAAACAGTGCAGATCCAGATCAGTTGGCTTCTTCACTGGACCTACACTGTTTGCTAAGACAGGGCAAGTTGTGTTCAGCAAGAGAAGGGTAAATAAGCCAGCGCACGACAAAACCTGCAAAATGGCATGTGCGCCTAGCAAGACTCAGATCAGCCTGCGTATCAACCAAGTACGATCAGAGTCTTCGCTGTGCGATCAATGGGTAGCTAAGGACCCAAGCGTTCTTCATGTGGACAGCGAAGACTCAGATCAGACTGGGCGGATGCCCAGTCTGATCTGAGTCTTCGCTGGGCGCACATGCCATTTTGTAGGTTTTGTCGTGCGCGGGGTCAAGAGCCAGCGCATGACAAAACCTACAATAAGACCTTTGTCACCAGCAAAGACTCAGATCAGTCTGTACATCCACCCAGTAGGGCAAGAGTTCTCGTTTATCTCCTTTTGGATAGCCTGGAGGCTGTAGAAGGCGCATGCGATCAGCGAAGACTCTAATCAGACGGCGCGGATGCACAGGTTGATCGAAGTCTTCGCTGATCGCAAAGTCTAACTGCAGGTTATGTCGTGCACTGGCTCATTTGTATCCTAGAGAGAGAGAGAGAGAGAGTGAGACAGAGACAGAGAGAGAGAAAGAGAGAGAGAGAGAGAGAGAGAGAGAGAGAGAGAGAGAGAGAGAGAGAGAGAGAGAGACAGAGACAGAGACAGAGAGAGAGAGAGAGAGAGAGAGAGAGAAAGAGAGAGAGAATGGGAGGTTCTCAGCAATGAAGTGCCATACATGCAGTCATGGGTTAAATTCCACCTGCAGTGAAAGGTATATATAGAACGCTCTGATCATAATGTGCAGGTGGATCCGTGTCATTGCTGGTGAATATTTTTTTCTGTTATATTTTCTGTCATATACATATATAATCGTTGTTTACCAACACACATATAATACTGTTTACGTTCAATGAGTGCTTCCTCCTTCCTGAAGGCCAACGCTTAGCATGCTGGGTAAAATTTTCGGCAGACGACACTTTTCAGATTTGTTTCTCATTTTCCTCAGAAAAAAAAGGCTTTGAGATTTCATGTAAGACAGCTGACATGAAATGTCAAAGCCGGTTTTCTGTGAAAATAAAGAAAAAATGCTACCAGTAAAATTGTCGTCTGATGAATTTGTCCAGAGGGTGGTAAATGTTAAACTATAGATGTATGTAATATTTTTTTCTGCAACAGATGTTCAAACATCAACAAGAAGTTATGGTCATATCTACTTGCATATTTAGAAGTTTCATACTTCGTACCTTTACCGCGCCGAAGTAAAAAAAAAAAAAACAGCCAGGCATGTCAAATGCATTAGGCAAAACAGGTCTACTCTAAAAGGGAAGAAATTCTTTCCTTCAGAGTTTCCTCCCTTGAAATTTTATCTGTTTCCCTTAACCGATTTTAGTCTGAAGAGCACCAAAAGGGTAAATGGCAAACAGTGCAGACCCAGATCAGACGGCGTCTGATCAGGGTCCCCACTGTTTGCAATAGTTTCGACATTTTCCCCAGCAATATCTAAATCACATAGTGACATAACTAAAATTGAAATTCGACTCTTCCAAGTTATGGTGTTGGGGAGTTTATTCAGCCGAAAATGGGTTAAAGGAGTATTCATATAATAAAATTTGCCCCTCCCACCCCCCCCCCCCCCCCAACCACCCCACTCCCATTCACACACCCCACCCCCACCCTTCTCACCCAAAACAAATATCTAGTGGGTACTTCAGCGACTGAGCGGTAGCTTGCTAAGGGAGAGAATAAGTGTGTTCTTCGTTAGATATACTTGCAATGGTTATTTCCCTTTGGTCTCGAGCTATATACCATTGAAAGCCAATTTGCCGCGTGCATATATAACGCTTCACTCATCATTGAAAACCCTAGATTTATGTATTTGTGTTGAGGTTTTACGGCCCATGCAACCCAATGGGGTCATATCGAGTCAGTTTACCTAACCACACGTTGACTGGGCAGAGTCAAGGTGTGGTTAGGTAAACTGACTCATTTATAAGCGGTCTAGATTTATGAATGGATTTTACTATAATTATAGTAAGAGTCACCCCGTTGACTGTCATCAACATCGTTCTATTTTGTAAATTCTTCCTATCCATGCACCCCACCCACCGGTTAGTGCGAGCGATCCATGAGCTGAAATTGACTGTTAACCTTCTACAGGCGAACTATTAATTATTACTTCACCGGCAGATTAACTACAAGAGCAGAAATATGTGTAAAGGG
This sequence comes from Anodontia alba, assembly GCA_964016985.1. NCBI lineage: Eukaryota > Metazoa > Mollusca > Bivalvia > Lucinida > Lucinidae > Anodontia > Anodontia alba. The sequence continues at coordinate 55,838,592 of OZ024834.1, read as the reverse complement.
TAATAAACACCTGGGCCTAGTTGCTCAAACTTTCAAAGCATTGTTAGCTTAACAAGCTCGTTAATGACAAACCCGTTAACTTTGTAGCTAAGGTATTTTCAAATAGATATTTTTTGCTGCAGAACATGTGAGTAGCCGCACATTTTTTTTTTCAGCAAAAAGTATCAGTGTATTAGCCGTATTTCAAGACATAAATTTTAACGTCACGCTGGTTAACAACAACAACTGGGACCAGAGATGCAATAATTTTATTAATTACTTACTGGCCATCGCCTGAATTTCCTATCCTGCAGCTGATTGTCAGAACTGCCACAGAGTTGTCCAGTTTAGAGTCAGGTTCACTTTTGAATTAACTTATTCGAACACCTATTGCACATCAAAATGGAGTCTCAAACTCAAAAACGGTCGTAGAATTTAAACAGTCTCACTATTCGTAGCTTAAATGTCTTTTTTATTGTCAATTCTATCCGGTTTTACCACATTCAAATCGCAGTACAAATGTAAACTTCAGCCGATTTACCGTGACCTTTACAGCAAGCATCTGTTACTAAATACTATTCCTGCTCAATAGTTCCGTCCGACTAAGGGAGAACGTTTCCTGCAGGCACAAAACGTTGAAACGACGTTGTTTCTATGTGGCGTCTGTTATTCTGTAGCTGCTTTTTAGCGCAGTCGTATTCAGTCCGTACTACCGCACAGGATATTCATACGTGTTTTTCAGAGCCTGATGTGTTTCAGTTTCGTAACAACAGGGGCTAGTATCATCCTTTTTGAGAGGAAAGATGCACCATACCATTTTTTATATAGTATGGTGTATCTTTCCTCTCAAATAGTCTGATACTAGCACCTGTGTTCGTACCTCTTGGATTTTATATTTGAAAATAAGGGTTCTTTCCCGAGAGCATTTTAGCTGTGATATGACTAGCTGACCTGGTCGCTAATTCGCTGTCTAACTCAGCTCATTTTATCCAAAGTCAAGTTTGAGTAGCGGCAAATTCAAACTCATAAGGCAAAATAATCAAATATCACGGTACATGGCATAAAAATTATTTCTCTTACAGAACTGTATCTGTACGTGACACGTTGAGAAAATGGAGCGCTATACAGTTAGACAACCTTATAGATTGTAGTAAATGGTTTTATAGATATCCAGTGTAGAATACAAACACTTAACAACTCACAAGTATTCCGTTCGAATGACACGAATTAAGAACTTCAAAATAATCCTATAAAAACAGAATAAAATATATTACTTCTCCACACTTTTCTTGCTACGTCCATGTACAGTTGTACATGAATTATTTAAGGTAAGTAAAGCGTGACTTTACCTGTTCAGTTAGAACAAATCCCGTGTATTTACTTGCTTAAAAAACACGTGATATATAGACAACAATGAAATAGCTCACTACTTTGTAAAATTATATTCTTTTAAAAGACCTCTCTGAAATCAAACCAAGATGAATGTTAATCCGTTCGGCCCGGCATTTCTAAATAATATAAAAACCTATGCAAACAGTGTGGATCCTGATGAGACGGCTCGTCAAAAACCGTCTCATCAGGATCAACACTGCTTGCCATTCTGTTCTTGTTTCAGCTGATATCCCTTTTTTGCAACAATGGACCAGGGATATTTCTAGCTCAAAGAGTATGGGCCCTTGAAATTGGCCAAGGGCCCCTGTCCCATTCAAATACATGTAAAATTTAGAATTTTGATGGGCCTTTTCAAATCTTCATGGGCCCTCTGAAAATTTTGATGGGCCTAAGAATCCTTAATACTCACCTTAGATCAAAATAAACACTGGATTTGGATAGCTTGTATAGGGGGCCCAGCCAAAAATCAATTCAGTTTAAGTCTAACATTAACGGTTTTCACACAAAATGGATCGGGCCCACCCCAGAAATATCCCTGTCCAGGACGAGTCCAAATTCAGACGAAATAGTCTACTTTATAAACCCAGGACTGAAAGACTTAAATACGACACATTTCTATCAAAATTATACGAGAATATTGGAAGTCATTTTGCCATTTTGCTACACAATAGGGGATCCTGACCGGGCGTCTATGGCGACCGATTGGGCTTTAACAAAGTCTGCTCAAGTCTGTCTGTTTGGGTACTCATAGTAGATACGGTGAATAAAATTTTGTTCGTTCTTGGATAGTGAGTACATTTTAACCCTAGTCCTGCAGATCCCGGATATGCCCTGCCTTGGCAAACAGTGTAGATCCAGATCAGTTGGCTTCTGAAGAAGCCAACTGATCTGGATCTGCACTGTTTGCCATTCAGTATTTGAATTTGTATCAACAACTTGGATCAAGTAAAATGATTGGCTGAAAATTAGAAGTGGGTGTGGCATCTTAATTCATTCAGCATGATAAGGCTTAATATTTGTTAGTGTGCTTGAGATTGCTGAACGAGAGACAAACCGTTTTGATCCTTTGTTTGTGTTGAGGTTTTACGGCCCAGTCAACCCAATGGGGTCATGTCGAGCGCGGTCAGTTTACCTAACCACACGTTTACTGGGCAGGCTTAGTCCTCTAAGCGGTTAACCAGTATTCTGCACATTCTTTCGCCAGAAACTGACAACTGTCCTTCTTGAATCAGGGGAAGGGAGAGAATGACCGTAGAAAATATTTCATAATTAATCTCCACGAAAGAATGTTGCCGACCTCGGCGGGGGTTGAACCCGCGACCTCCTGGTCTCCAGTCGAACGGCGCATCCAACTGAGCCACCGAGGCCGGCCCGTTTTGATCCTGATCGAACAGATCAGGCTCTACACTGTTTGCTCAGGTCTGTACGAGTATTTCGGATAGACACGGTAAACAAAAAAAGCTGTTGGTTCTTGGACAGTGAGTCTGTTTTAATATCTTCCGGTGTGACTGAGACAGCTGATGGAGTGATCATTACGAAAACACGCCTATTCAAATATATTGAAAATTTTAATTTAAAAAAAAAATCAGATAAAAAACTCTGATGTTTTTTCGTATTTTTGCTCAAAACATAGATTGTGGGTATTTGTTAGAACCGCCTCGCCGAGGCGGTTCTAAGGAGTACCCACAATCTATGTTTTGGGCAGAAATAAGAAAAGTAATGTATACCCCTTTAAACCCAAGTTTTACTATATAAAAAGGGGGTTTAAGGGGGTAAAAATAATATAGGCATGTTTTCGTGAAACCTGATCGGACGCAACGTTCTGCGGCGAGTGATCCGGTTCAACACTGTTTGTTTATCCAGGTCTGTCTCTCCGAGTACCAAGGATAGATACGCTGTTCATGTTTAGATGTAAGTCCATTCTAATACATGTTGGTGTGCTGAATGAGTAGCAAACAGTGTGGGCATGAAGGTCCTATAAAATGGAGTAGCAATGCCATCATTTTTTTTTATCTGATCTACCGAATTTCTGTAACGGTATATAGGGAAAATAAGCCCTGCCCCGCGAGGGGGTGCGAGTGGATGCGGAAGAGGTGCGGGGATGGCATGTTTTTTTGACGCATCATGATGGCTTGAACAATCTTGATGAGTTCAGGTTTAACGGCGTGTCAACCCATGGGGTCATTTGTATCAAGAACAACCTTGGTAGAGGGTCACCAAAGAAACATTTCTGCTAATTTATATTAAAATCGGTACAGTGGTTTCTGACTATCTAGAAGACTTTTAAAGTTTTCTATATAGATATGTAGGAAAAATAAATCCCATCCTTGCCCGCCATGTTTTTTGACGAATCATGACGGCTTGAACAATCTTAAGGGTTACCAAAGGAGTGAGGTATATTTCTGTGAAATTATTTTGAAATCTGGCCACTGGCCTAGGAGATGTCGTTTAAAGTTTTTTTTAATTTTTTTCTTCTATTTATAGCTCTGGCGACCATTTTGTTAAGCCAAACGGAACCATTTTAGCAATTTTGGTAATGGCGATATGAGGCACATATCTGTGAAATAAATTTAAAACTAGGCTACTGGCCTAGGTGAAGATGTTAAAGTTTATTGTTTGTTGTTGTTTTTTTTTTTCTATTTTTAGCTCTGGTGGCCATTTTAGCAGTTTTGGTAAAGGGCCATAAGAGGATCATTTCTGTGAAGGCGGAGATGTCGTTTGAAGGTTTTCTATTTTCAGCTCTGGTGGCCATTTTGTTCAGCGAAGCGGAACCATTTTAGCAATTTTGGTAAAAGGTCATAAGAGGAACATTTCTGAGAAATTATTTTGAAATCAGGCCACTGGCCGTGGAGATGTGGATGTCGTTTAAACTTTTTTTTTTCTATTTTTTAGCTCTGGCGGCCATTTTGTTCAGCCAAGTGGAACCATTTTAGCAATTTTGGTAGAGGGCCATAAGAGGAACATTTCTGTGAAATTATTTTGAAATCGGGCCACTGGCCGCGGAGACATCATTTAAAGATTTTTCTATTTTTAGCTCTGGTGGCCACCTTGTTCAATGGAGCAGAACCATTTGAGCAATTTGGGTAAAGGGTCATGAGTGGAACAATTCTGTACAGTTTGGAGGAAATTGGATTAGTAGTTTAAGAGGAGTTGTCGTTTAAATAAATTAAGGACAATGCAAGAGACGCACAACGGGCACAGGGTGATCACAATAGCTCAACTTGAGCACTCTCAAGTGAGCTAAAAAAGCCACAGTGACGTTGACCTTGAGTCCAGGACCCTGAAAGTCATACTTGCTCACGATATTATCATACCCAAAATTTGTGTGAAGTTACATTAAAATCCATCAATAATGTAGGCGCTGGAGCCATGACAAAGTTTTTGTCCTAAATATAGCCACAGTGACCTTGACCTTGAGCCAAGGATCATGAAAGTCCAACTGACTTGAGATATTATCATACCCAACATTTGTGTGAATTTATATTAAAATCCATTGATAAATGTAGGCACTAGAGCCATAACTTTTTTTTTAAAAAATAGCCATACTGACCTTGACCTTCAGCCCAGCACCCTGAAAGTCGATCTTGCTCGAGATATTATAATACCCAATACTTGTGTGAATTTATATTAAAATCCATTGATAAATGAAGGCACTAGAGCACTGACGAATTTATACTAAAAATAGCCACAGTGATCTTGGCCTTAAGCCGGGGACCCTGAAAGTCAAACTTGCTCGAGATATTATCATACTCAACATTTGTGTGAAGTTATATTAAAATCCATCAATAAATGTAGACACTAGAGAGACGATAGTTTTTTCTAAAAACAGCCACAGTGACCTTGACCATGAGCCAAGGATCCTGAAAGTCGAACTTGCTTGAGATATTATCATACCTAACATTTGTGTGAAGTTATATTAAAATCCATCAATAAATGTAGGTGCTACATATGTATGTACGTACTTAAGGACAAACCCTATATCCACTCGCCACTTTATTGTGCGAGGGGATGATAATCTGATCTAGCCATTTTTTTTTAATTAATCTGAGAGTCCATCCATGTCCATCTTATCTGCAAGTTTCAAGAAGATCTGATCAAAACTGAACGAGTTATGCTCACAAAGTCAAGCAGAGGCTTTTTCAGCAATCAAGTGGATGTGACTCTAAAATAAATGATCCAATCTGGCCAGTTTTCAAACTTGTCCGAGATTTTATCTATGTCCACCTTAGCTGCAAGTTTCAGGAACTTCCAATCAAAACCTAACGAGTTATGGTGATGACAAATTCTATCAGAGGCTTTTGCAGCAATCAAGGGAATGTAATTCTAAGATTAATGATCCAATCTGACAAGATTTTGAAGTCCGAGATTTCATTGATGCCCACCTTACCTGCAAGTTTCAGGAAGATCTGACAAAACTGAATGAGTTAAGATGATGAAGTCAAACAGAGGCTTTTTCAGCAATCAAGGGGAAGTAACACTAAGATTAATGAACCAATCCATTATCCGGCTAGTTTTCAAAATTATTCCGAGATTTCATCCGTGTCCACCTCATCTGCAAGTTTCAGGGACAACCGATCAAAACTGAACGAGTTACGCTGATGACAAAGTCAAACAGAGGCTTTTTCAGTAATCAAGGGGCGTAACTATGATCTGGCCAGTTTTCAATCTTGTCTGAGATTTCATTCATGTACACCTTATCTGCAAGCTTCAGGAACGAATGAAATATGCTGACGACAATGTCAAACAGAAGCAAAAGGGACATAACCTTAAGATTAATAATCCGATCTGGCCAGTTTTCGAACTTGTGCGAAATTTCATCCATATATGCAAGTTTCATGAAGTTGATCTGCAAGTTTCATGAACATCTGATCAAAGCTGAAGAAGTTATGGTAATGACAAACATTTTCCACTGTAAGTCTATGGAACCTTGTGGTTGCCATAGCAACCAAAGTTTTCATTGGATTTTCATGAAAAGCTGATGCCATCAATCCCCCATCAGGCATGCTACAGATGAAAAATGACTAAGATCAGCCTGCAGACTGTGGAGATACAACTGGTCAAAGGTACTGACGGATGACGGACAGAGGACGGATGGACGACTATCCTATAAGCTCCCCTGGAGCCTTCGGCCCAGGTGAGCTAAAAATCAGTCCAAAAATTTTTTGACAAGAAATTTTTTTAAAGGTTTCAATATAGACATATAAGACAATAAGGAAAATAAGCCCCCCCGGGACTGAAATATTTGTGCCTAATATTACTTACAAGGCTGATGGCCCCTTACGGGGGCATTAACCCTTACCGGGTAAGAAAGCCAACTGTCAGGTGTCTGGTTACAAGGCCTGATTATCCTCTATGGGAACATTAGCCATTATCAGAAGGACCCACATTAAAAACATGCAGATTTTAGACCAAACCAGTTTCAAAATATTCCATTTAGATATAAACCATCCAACACCTTGAAAGGTTTAACAAACACATGCTATCTCATTTGCAAAACCATTCATGGTGTTTGATTGTTTATATGTAAACGGAATATTTTGAACCTGGTTTGGTCTAAAATCTGCATGTATTTAAATGCGGGATAGTCTGATAATGGCTAATGTTCTCATAAGGTATCATCAGGTCTTGTATTCAGACACCTGACAGTTGACTTTCTTGTCCCCATCAGGATTAATGCCCCTCATAAAGGGTAATTGGCCTTGTAAGTCATATTCGGCACAAATATTTCAGTCCACTGGACAAATGCTCGAGAAATTTAGCATCTTATGTATTTCAACGTAGATGCAGGAAGCAGTAGGTTTTATTTGATAAGTTAAATAAGTATTTCATAGCCCACGTAGCTGAAAATACCTTCATTTTGCACTGGAAACAAGTCAAAACAGGAATATCGGACTACCCTTCTCTGGGTGGAATTAAATTAAAAAAAATAGCCGCTTATTTTTTCAAGCCCACATCTATCTTTTTTGAAAGTTGTTGGGAATAGCATTATCTGATTTTTCAAAATATGTCTATGATATTGACTAAAAATCAATAAATCAGGAGAACTTACACGTTTGTTGACATTTGGATGTCTCGTAAGTCATGACCGGAAGTTCAAGTATTAAGATTTTGAGTGCATGACCACCTGCTACCCCTTATGAGATTACAGGTGTGCATAATTGCTTTGGGATAAACCATCATTTTTCCATATGTAAAAAAAACAACAAAAAAAAAAAAAAAAAAAAAAACACAAAAAAAAAAACAACAAAACAGAACACTATAAAACTACAACAAAACTAACAACACAGGCTTTGTCAGCTTGTTGCAATGCTTGGTGTAGGTTCTAGGCTGACAGCTGTTATATAATTTGGGCTTCAACAAGCAAACATGACTCTATGATCATAAATTTATGCAAATGGCATATTTCTAGATAGGTCTGCAGTTCTGTTACGTATGATTCGGGTCTACACTCTTCCCTATATAGACGATCTAAGGCCCTGTGGTTCTCTGTGCAAACCTTGCCGACTGATTCAGACTGTAAAGATGTCAAAACATTATGAATCTGTACATTCAACAAATGCGCCGCAACATTAATAGAAAATGTACTGTCGGACATGTGCGCCTAGCACAAATTCAGATCAGCCTGCGCATTCCCGTAGTCTGAACAGAATCTTCATTGGGTGCATTTTGGATAGCCAGCCAAGATGCGAAGTTTCTTCATGTGGACAAGGAAGACTCTGATCAGACTGCATGGATGTGCAGGCTGATCTGAGTCTTTGTGTGGTGCACAAGTAACTTTTTCTCATTGTTGGCTCAGATGTTGGTCTAGATCATTGGTACTTGTTTCCGAATATGGTTGGTTAATCCAATGCAGCTTAAGATGAAAGGCAATCCAAGGGCAATCACTCAGGCAGGAATGTATTGGCCTCCCTTATTAATGGGGCTGCTCTTAAAGGAAAGAATTTGCTCCCAAGGGAAGTGATTCACATATCAGACGAGCAAATGCTTACCTGCTAGAAAAGCCTCCTTTGGCAAAGGGAGGCAAATACTTCCAACTTAAAGTTCTCTCTCTCTGAGGTGTATCCATATACCTAAACAGTCACTACTCTCTGGGCAGATTTAGAAGATGACAAACTGACAATATTTTTTTTATTTTTTCCCAGAAAATAGTCCTAGACATCTCATGCAAATAGTCTCCTTAATTTGCATGAAATGTCAAAGCCTATTTTCTGGAAAATATAAAAAAAAAATTATTTCAAAATGTTATTTGCTGAACGTTTTACCCAGCAAGATAAGCGTTTAATTAACCAAAACTTTACACTTATAAAAAAAAAACTAGTATAAATAAAAATCCTGTTTATTTTGTACATACAGTATACAAATATGACTTGAAACACAGAATAAAAATTGCATTGGGACAGCTTAAATTTTTCTTTTACATGTATGCCTTTATAGCCCCATAATAAGAGGTGGTAGCCAGCTAATACTTTTTCTTAATTCTCCATGAAAACATATGTTGTGGGTACTCATCAGAAGTGCCTCGCAGAGGCACTTCTGATGAGTACCCACAACATGTTTTCATGGAGAAATAAGAAAAATATCAATACTCTCTGAAAAAATTCCTTAGCTGGAGCTATATGCCTAGCAGCATTAAAAATCTGATACACATGTACATGTCACTAACTAATTGCATTATCTCTACAAGGTAATACGCAAATGGTCTCAAAAGAAAACAGAAATAACAATGTTTTGTGAATTTCCGATGAATGACCTAAGCAAACAATGATGTTTGGTGCATTGATTGTGTTGGGGTTTAATGACACAAAATGAGGGTCATTTTGTGATGTCTCGCAGAGAAAGGGAGAAAAGAGATAGAAGAGATAGTAGAGGAGATGAAAGAGAGGGACAGGGAAGAAAGAGGAACATGAATGAAAGTGAAGGAACAGAAGAAATAAAAACATTCCCCTCTACCCTTACCTGCTGCAAGGATAGCAGGCCTTACCCAACTGTAAGCCAATATCAGTTGGATGCCCCAGTGACGTAAGATACACGACACGTTTGCCACACCCAACCACTCCCAATGTTTGGTGCAATATATCCTGAAAACCAGTTTTTAAGTTTGAGCTGGGTATGGCCAAGTCAACACTGTTAAGGTTATGTCAATCTGGTAAATTAACCTACGGTACTCACAATTTTTCTGGGCAGCGGTGAAAATAGTCCTTTACGTGGTTCACCAATGCTTGTGCAAATACTTTAACGCTTAAAGCGCCAATCACAACAATTGTCGTCTGCTTTGTCTTCTGCTTGTGATTTTAAAAGTCATTTCTGGAAACAGTGTGGACCCAGATCAGACCGGTTCTTTTAGGAGCAGTCTGATCTGGGTCCACACTGTTTGCCGGTATGCAACAAATAGCTTTGAGAAGTTTGCAAGAATATTCAGCAGACGACATAAACAGATGACATTTTCAGATGCAGTTTTTCTTGGCGCTTTAAGGGTTAACTGTCCTTCTTGAATCAACAGAAGTGAGAGAATGACCGTAGAAATCATTTCATGACCAATCTCCCAAGAAAGATATGTGGATGTGGGATTCAAACGCAACCTCTGGATCTGCCATCAGATGAGCTACCTACTGCGCTATGAAGCCTGGCTCCTGAAAATCAGTCTTTTGAAAGAAATAGATATTTAAACAGCTCAAAATTCAGCCTTTTGCTTAACATGGAGGCTGCCATTTTGAAATGTTTCTCAATTTTCTATAACAGCACCAGTGTAATTTGAAAAGTTAAAAATCTGCCATCTTTTAATTAAAATTTATAAACAATTAAAAAATATTAAACAAAAATCCATATTATATACTAGTATGTCCATGCAAATTTGCTATTCTAAATTTCTGGGCCCAGTTGTTCAAAGCTAACGACGTCGTTAGTTAACGATTCGTTAAAATTTACATCGTGTGATACGCAAATATTCAGAAATTTTTTGCTGAAAAAATGTGAGTAGCTTTTGCAGTGCAAAAGCTACTCACATTTTTCAGCAAAAACTTTCAGAAAATTATATATTGAATCCGCTAAAACAGTTAACGAAATGACCCTTAACGAGCTCGTTAAGCTAACGATGCTTTGAACAACTGGGCCCTGGTTGTAAGTTCAGTCTGTTTCACCAAACTTTTTATCCCCTTTGTTTATGGCCCAGTCAACACTGTTAAGGTCCTGTTGAGCCAGTCAGTTAATCTACTCACACTTTGCCTGGACAGGCTTAGTCCTTGAGGCCGTTGACCAGTACTTTTGCACATACTTTTGTTAGAAACAGATATATTTTAAAGCATCTGACTGGCTTGACATGACCTTAATATTGTTGACTCCAAACGAACAAGCATCAAAGAGATACAGAATAGGTCTAGCTTATAAAATGTACAAGATCTGAATAGTATCCATTATACACTGAATACCGGTAGTACCCATTATACAAGGATAGATAATAAAATGAAGTTTAAAAAACTACCTGTGTCACCATAAAATTCAATAGCAAGTTCTCAAAAGAGCATGGACTCTTTGAAATTTGGGCTGTGTGAGCAAAACGTGGTTATGAAGGACAAAATTAGCCTGTAAATCAATGCAATCTGTTCAAAGTCTTTGTTATCTACTCTAGGATTCAGTGGATACCATACGGATGTGCAGGCTGATAAGACTCTGCATTCTGTGTATTAAACCATTGCCTAACTGAATAAATTAAGATACCACACCCACTTCTAATTTCCAGCCAATCAGATTACTTGATTCGGGTTTTTGACAGAAATTCACATATTTAATGACAAACAGTTTGCAAAGACAGGGCATATTGTGTTCAGCAAGAGAAGGATTAATCATAAGACATCCATTCACATATAAGATAAATGTCCTAAAATTACATACACAAAATATTTTGACAAAATGACAAACTGTGAAGACCCAGTCTTACGAAATGTCAACTCTATTTTCTGAGAAAAAAATAAGAAAAAAAAAAAAAACATTTAAAAATATCTTCATCTGAATTTGCCTACAGAATGGTAAAGCTTAAAGAATACTGTATTTAACCTAAGTAATTGTACACCTCAACTCCTCAACCTACATGTATTTGTCTTCACATTTAACCCTTCTCTTGCTGAACATGACATGTCCTGTCTTAGCAAACAGTGTAGATCCAGATCAGTTGGCTTCTGAAGAAGCCAACTGATCTGGATCTGCACTGTTTGTCATAAAATATGTGAATTTCTATCAAAAACCCGGATCAAGTAATCTGATTGGTTGGAATTAGATGTGGGCATGGCATCTTAATTTATTCAGCAAAGCAAGGGTTAAGCACATCCATTGTATTGCAGAATTTGCAGAAATATTGCAGAATGTGGCATCTGATCTGGACTAACACTGTTTGTTCAGGCATGTCTATCCCATTGTAAAGGTAAATACAATACTCACAACACATTTTTACATGTAGGTACAAGAATAACCAAAGATATAAATTATTATGAATAATTTAGAGCTATGAATTATTTATACACATCAGGACCCAGTTGTTCAAAGCCTCCTTAGCTTAACCATCTCATTAGGGGTCAAAATGTTAACTGTTCTAGTAAGTACAATATCAAATTCACAGTTATTTTTGCTGAAATAATGTGATTTGCTAAAAGCTACTCACATTTTTTCAGCAAAAACATTAGTGTATATGCCATATTTAATGATCAAAGTTTTAACGGTACGTTAACTAATGACATCATTAGTTTCGAACAACTGAGTCCTGATCGGCAATGTGAGAAAACGTACCTTCCGACATGTACACCCAAGAAAGATTCAAATCAGCCTGCAAATCTGCGCTGTCTGATCAGTCTTTCTGGTCTGTATGAAGAAACTTTGCATCCTTGGATATTCAAAATGCACCCAGAGAAGATTCATTTTATAGACTGCACAGGCTGATCTGAATCTTCATTGGGCGCACATGTCCAAAGGTATGTTTTTTGACATTGTGGCTCATTTATAGAAAGAACTAAAAAAAAACAGGAATATGAGGTAGTAATAATGAACAAGAGGCCCACGGGCCACGGTTCGCTCACCTGAGTGACATAGCCACTGAAGACATGCAAATGTTCTGCAACATTTTTCCAATCCTATCATCGCAACTCATGATAATATCATCATTTGAGCAGTTCTTAGTTTAGAAGAAGAATATATGGGCCTGACAGTCAATGGAGCATGATCATTTGAATAAACTATCAATCACATTTCAACAGAAGGATCAATGTGAAATTTGGTGGAAATTGGCTAAGTGGTTTCTGAAGAATCATGATTTTATACATGTAAACAGCACAGTGGCAGGGAAATATTATAACAAGAGCTGTCGTAGGACAGCGTAGCTCGCCTGCTGGGTACATTTTATATTGTAACATTTTTATCATTAAGAAATTCAAAATGAAATAATCTATGAAATAATTTTCAAGTTATATGGCGAAATCATTCAACCATATAATATAGGTCACACTGACCTAGATGTATTTGTATGTAAATCATTTTGTCACATAGATATAATAATCCAGGTATGACAATTCTCCATGAAATAGTAATAAAAATAAAAGGCAAAATCATTGAAGCATGAAATATAGGTCACAATGACCTAGATATTGTAAGTGGTCATTCATTGGGTCACATGGAACTAATATCCCAGGTGTGACATTTATCCAACAAATAGTATTCAAGATATAAGGCAAAATCACTGAACCATGAAATATAGGTCACACCAACAGAGATATATTTTGACGTCAATAATCGGGTCACAAGGAACTAATATCCCAGGTGTGACATTTATTCAACAAATAGTATTCAAGATATAAGGCAAAATCACTGAACCATGAAATATAGGTCACAATGACCTAGATATATAGTAAGTGGTCATTCATTGGGTCACATGGAAGTAATATCCCAGGTGTGACATTTATCCAACAAATAGTATTCAAGATATAAGGCAAAATCACTGGACCGTGAAATCTAGGTGACCTGGACCGTAAAATGTAGGTCACCATGACCTTCACTCTCTTACACTTAAACCGATGTCACATAGTTAGCTGATGTATAACCAGTTGTGTCTATAACCTGTAGGCATATAAGATTTTACAAATGTGTCCTAGATTTTGACCCCTAGCCCCACTCCAAGGCCCACCCTGAGGTATGAACCCAGGGGTATGTTCTTTTGGAATTTCAGAAGACTCCTCAGGTACCCAAATTCTAAATATGAATGCTCTATGAGGAGTGAAAGTCAAGATATAAGAATTTGAAAAAACTTTAACACAGTATTACAAAGGTGTCCTAGATTCTGACCCCTAGCCCCACCCAGGGGCATGAACCCAGGGTTTTATTCTCTTGGAATCTCAGAAGACCCTCCAAGGTACCTAAGTTCCAAATTTGATGCCTCTGTGAGGAGTGACTGTTGAGATATAAGCATTTGAAAAACTTTAACGCAGTGTGACGGGAACGGGAACGCAAACGCAAACGAAAACGCAAACGCAAACGCAAACACGGACGACCGGGGTGACTACAATAGCTCTCCTTGTACGAAACAATAGCTCTCCTTGTACTTCGTACAGGCGAGCTAAAAAAATAAACCAGATGATGGCCATCTTAGATTTACAATCAGAACAATTTTAACTGCTGTTGATCTACAAGTCACTTTGATACTTTCAATATAAATGTATATGGCCCATACAAATGGGGAAGCAAATTTGACCTTGAAGGTAAAAAGGTCAAATGTCAACATAGAACCATCATTTTAGCAATTTTGGTACATCTCCTGTCCCCCATAATTTGTGCAAAGATTAGGACCCAGGGCTTATTTGGTTATGGAGAAGAAGATTTTTAAAAGTTTTTACCATATATGGGCATAGCAGCCATTTTGATCAATGGACCATACACATTTTAGAAATCTTTCATTCTCCTGCCCAAGGAGGCTCCGCATGAAATTTGAGTAACACTGGCCAGGAGGCTTCAGAGGAAAAGCCATTTGAAATTATCAACATTTTTTCCATACAAATGTATGGGACCCATACAAATGCATACAGAAGCAAACTTGACCTCGCCGTAAAAGGGTTAAATGTCAATGTATGACAATTATTTTAGCAACTTTGGTAGACCGCCCGTTCCAGATGATATATGCAAAGATTCAGCCACAAGCCATCCTCAGTTTTGGAGATTAAGATTTTCAAATGTTTTTTTCCCGTACAAATGCATAAGGAAGCAAACTTGACCTTGCCATAAAAAGGTCAAATGTCAATGTATGACCATTATTTTAGCAACTTTGGTAGACCCCCTGTCCCCGAAGATTAATGCAAAGATTCAGCCCCAAAGCATCCTCGGTTCTAGAGAAGAAGATTTTTAAAGGTTTTTACCATATATGGGCATGGCGGCCATCTTGGTGAACGAACCGTGACCATTTTAGCAATCTTTTGTTCCCCCTACCTAAGGAGGCTCCATATGAAATTTGAGCAAAATTGGCCCAGAGGCTCCAGAGGAGAAGTTGTTTGAAATTCTGAACATTTTTCCAAAACAAATGCATAAGGAAGCAAAATTGACCTTACTGTAAAAATGGTCAAATGTCAATGTACGACCATTATTTTAGCAATTTTGGTAGCCCTCCCGTTCCCGATGATATATGCAAAGATTCAGCCATAAGGCATGCTCGGTTTTGGAGAAGAAGCTTTTTAAATGTTTTTACCATACAAATGCATAGGGAAGCAAACTTGACCTTGCCGTAAAAAGGTCAAACGTCAACGTACGACAATTCTTTTAGCAATTTTGGTAGACCTCCCTTCCCCGATGCTTCCTGCAAAGGTTCAGCCCCAAGGCATTCTCGGTTCTGGAGAAGAAGATTTTTAAAGGTTTTTACCATATATGGGCGTGGCGGCCATCTTAATCAATGGACCGCAACCATTTTAGCAATTTTTCGTTCCCCCACTCTAAGGAGGCTCCATATGAAATTTGAGCAAAATTGGCTCAGCGGCTTCAGAGGAGAAGTCGTTTGAAAATGTTAACGGACGGACGCACGGATGGACGCACGGACGGACAACGGACGAAAAGTGATCACAATAGCTCATCCTGAGCAGAGCTCAGGTGAGCTAAAAACATGACAAGAAAACAATTTGTATCTGCAACCGCAAACAAATTCATTAAAGAGGATAATTGAGATGACATTTTTTCACTAAACAAAAACTACACCACCTCTTTATAATTCTATTGCTGGGATCCAAATCAAAAACCATGTTAACTAAACAACCATGTTGCATCCAAATAAAAATGTATAGGTTAATTTAGAAAAATGACCATAAACAGTCATTTTTTCCACATAATATATCTATACATTTTTGTTTGAAAAAAAATGCATAGATTATATAGAAAAATGACCATAAATGGTCATTTTTCTATATAATCTATACATTTTCATTTGGAGACCACCTTCAAACCATATTATATCTGAAACCGTCTTATAATGAACCATCTTATAGGGAGATTCCACTGTATAACAAAGATTGAACACAAATTTCATGGCCTTCTCTGATTATCAATATAGTGTGCATCTGATTCCTTAACATTAGTCTGATCTGTTTGCCATACTGTCACAACATTTTAGGCACTTCAGCCGACGTCCTATATAGTCAAATGGGCTTCTCCAAATTTTAGGATAACAGTAATGTAAGGAATGAAGGGGTCAAAATATTTAGGATAACTAAGGTATTCAATGTAAATATGCCATTTTAATAAGATGATGAAATTTGATAAAATCTTATCTACTGCCACAAGTGTACAAATTAATAAACTTATAATTGCTGGGCTTCGTTAACAGCCATTAACAGGTGCTTTTTGATACAATTAGGAAGAAATCAGTCAACACATTAAATTTTTACAATTAAGTTGGCTGCATACACTACCGGTAAGTAGAATTTCTGTCATTTTCTTACAAAGGAGACAACTTCTCTTACTTCCCGTTTGCTTTTCTGCATGAAAATCCACTTCTGGAAAGGGATCTACTCGAAAAGGAAAGAATTTGATCCCCTTGGGAGTGAATTCTTTCCTTTTAGATTGGACCCCTTTTCAGAGAGTAAAAACAATTCTGACTGAGTTATTTCCTCTGACAGTGTATCAAGTCCCCTTAATTAAAAAAAAAAAATATCACTAACTAGAAATGTGTTTGTAAAACTATGCCCTTACTATATGCTTGTCATTACAAAATGCCAAAGTTGGAAAGGGGCATAACTCTCATATTAATCTGATTTTTTTTTCAAAAATTAATCAGGTGATCTTCTCCTTAGCCCTAATAAGTTCACCAAGTTTCAGACCCTAGCTTAAATACTTATTAAGATTAAGATACCTTGCTGACAAGAAAAGCATAATGAACAGATGGAAGTACCACCCAAAGGCAATATGCCCCTGCAACCTTCAAAATTTGGGGCATAATAAAACTAGCTATGTACATACACAACATATAAGTAACATCCAGGGCCCGGTTGTTCAAAGCATCCTTAGCTTAACGAGCTTGTTAAGGGTCATTTCGTTAACTGTTTTAGCGGATTCAATACACAATATTCTGATATTTTTTGCTGAGAAAATGTGAGTAGCTTTTGCACTGCAAAAGCTACTCACATTTTTTCAGCAAAAAATATCAGAATATTTGCGTATCACTCGATGTAAATTTTAACGAATCGTTAGCTAAGGACATCGTTAGCTTTGAACAACTGGGCCCATAAGTACAGATAATGGGAAAATATAGAAGATCATTTTTGCTTATTTAGCATCAAATATCTTGCAGGCACACAGTGGAATCATCTTGACAAGTAGCAAGTACCAACAAACTGTTTTCAGTGTAAAATATCAGGAATTATCTTCTGAAAAGTGCCTTTATAAGTAGCTATGTAATTAGGATATTTATTTATATATACTTAGGTTCATATATCTATAAGTTAGCCACAAACTATTGCATCAAGCAATATGAGGTGTGCAACAGAAAATACAACTTTTTTTGTCATTGTAAACAGTGAAAACTCAGACTGACCTGTGTATCCTCACCTCTGTTGTTCCCACATCTGGACATACGATATTTACTCTAAATACATGGAAATCTTACACCCCCCACCCACAGCCCCCCTCCACCCAAACCCCTTTTTAACTCTTTCCCTGCTAGTGGCGACTTTTGTCATCTGCTGATAACCTTTGCAAACAGTTTTTGTCTGCTGATAACCTTGGCACACAGTTTGGACCCAGATAAGGCCCGACAAAATGTCAGGCCTGATCTGGATCCAAACTTTATGTTACTCTGATGGTATTCCTGAAAGATATTTTTGAAAAAGTTATTTAAAAAAAAAATCCACAGACGACAAAAAAGCATGCAAAATTACCCAGCATGCAAAGAGTTAAGCATACATCATTTGTGTCCAATCAGAATATCACAGTAAACATTATTATGAAGAAAATCACAACAATAACTGCTGTGACCGTTCCCATAAGTACTTTCTTCTTTCTCACATCTTCAGGGGAACCAACACCATATGTCTGCTGCTGCATTGTCTGAAAAACAAATGTATTCCCATATCACAAGTTTTTAACCATTACCATTCCTTGGGCAGATTCAGCAGACGGCAAATGGATTATATTTTTCTGATTTTTCCCAGAAAACAGATTTTGACACTTCGTCTTCATTGGAGACAATATGCATGAAACTTCAAAACTTGTTTTCAAGGAAGAATAAGAGAAAAATATTGCAATATGTCTGTTGAAAGTTTTACCCAGTATTCTAAGAATTTATGTTTCTTTTCTATTTAAAAACTATAACAAGATGGTCTGTAAGTCTGGTGAGAGTTATCTCCAACAGTTCCCTGCAAATGTCATATGAAGTTCTCCATCATTGTGGTTGTTTCAATTAAAACAACCAATTCACCATAACTATGAAAAAAATCACTACAAGGATAGTTGCAAAAGTCCCTATTAAAATTTTCTTTCGTCTTTGTGCTTCAAGGGAGGGAACTCCATACTGTCCCGGTGCCATTACCTGAAAAAACAAACATACAGTGAACTCTCATTATCTCAAATTCCAAGGGACCAGATTTTTCAGTTTGATACAACAGTAGTTTGAGATTACAGGAGCTGAAATGTAAAAAAAAATAAAGAAAAAAAAATTAAAGCAACATAACAGTAAATGTCCTAAAATTTCAGACACCAAACTGTCTGACAAAATTGCATATGCAAACAGAGTAGACCCAGATCAGACTGCTCCTGATGGAGCAGTCTGATCAGGGTCTACACTGTTTGCCATTCCACAAAGTATTTTAAAAAAACAACTGCACAAAAAGCAAAAAATAGGCAAAAAAAGGATGGAGTAAAGTGACAAAAATTTTAGGCCATTTTCCGAACCCAAAATTTAGTTTGACAAAAGCAGTAGTTGTCAGTGTTTGAGATAACAAGAGTGGATTGTATTTCTGCTGGAATTTTTACCCAGCATGCATGCTTTGCATTAAGTTCCCCAATACTAAATTCAATGAAAATAACTAAAGTTTGGTACCTCAACACTTGCCACGCTAATCAGCAGACGAAAAATTGGTGATATTTTTCGTAGTTTTCTTAGAAAATAGGATCTCACACTTCATACAAATTGTCTTCTAAGGAGACAATTTGCATGAAGTGTCAGATCCCATCCTAAGGAGACAATTTGCATGGAGTGTCAGATCCTATTTTCTAGGAAAAATAGGAAAAAATATTTCAAAATGTCATCTGCTGAAATTTTTTCCCAGTATGCAAAGTGTTAATTAAAATTTATTTGGTTTCGTTGATTTTTGACAGAACTTTCAATTACAATTTAAACTTTTGGTTTCACTTTGTCTGACTGCCCATCCTGAATGACAAAGTATTTTCTATAAACTGCAATAAATACACATTTTAAATATAGTAACATGAGACATGACCTGACATTTTTATTACATTAAGTAGTTGTAGTTGTTCCAAGATCATCTGATCATACAAGTTACTTGTCTGGAGTGTGATCCAGAGATCTTCAAACAGCTACATTTGTAAACGATGTGATCCAGAGCATCAGATTACACTACTATTGTAATTCTATAATCCTGTGTTTATTTTCCACCTTGAACAATAAAACTTAAAGTACCATTTATAAGAGCAGCTGATAACATTCTGGGCCCAGTTGTTCAAAGCTAACGGCATCATTAGTTAACGATTCATTAAACTTTACATCGAGTGATACGCAAATATGCTGAAATTTTTTGCTGAAAAAATGTGAGTAGCTTTTGCAATGCAAAAGCTACTCACATTTTTTCAGCAAAAAATATCAGCATATTGTGTATTGAATCCTCTAAAACAGTTAACGAAATGACCCTTAACTAGCTCGTTAAGCTAACGATGCTTTGAACAACTGGGCCCTGATTTTTTGTTTTATTTTTCCTACAAAAACAAAAACAGCTTGGCATTTTATGCGAATCATCTGCTATACAGACGAATCACATAAAATGTCTAGCCATATTTTCTCATTAAAATATCAGAAAAATTTGTAAAATAAAAAAAAAAGTCTCCTGCTACAATTTGGAATGATGCTTAATAAGATAAGTATTCTATTTCATTAAATGATGTGTTTATTCATTTTAATGAGTCTTTTATGATCATTTGTGTAGTTTTAACCCTTGTCATGCTGAATAAATTAAGATGCCACGCCCACTTCTGATTTCCAGCCAATCAAATTATTTGATCCAGGTTTTTGATAGAAATTTGCATATTTAATGACAAACAGTGCAGATCCAGATCAGTTGGCTTCTTCAGAAGCCAACTGATCTGGATCTACACTGTTTGCTAAGACAGGGCATGTCATGCTCATCAAGAGAAGTGTTAAAATGCAGGAACTTTATGGAATATGCATGTATTGCTTCCACTTCATGACGTCAACATCAACAATCCTGGTTTGAGACTATGTGATACGAAACTAGAAGTAGCTATACTCTAAAGTATTTAATAATGCTTCCAAAACATTTTTTTTTTTTTTCAGAATTCCTCCAGGGATGATAACACAGTACAACCATGGGAGAACAAATGACATTGACAGATAGTATGAACTTCAACAGACCAGACTATATATAGTCAAGAACATGTTTAGTGAGAACTGACCTTGGGTTTCAGGACAAGTCTTTTGAAGAAGTGGATGGACGGGCGGACCAAGTGGCGGCAACACAGGACTTTTTTTTTCAAATAAGACAGAAATATACAAAATAGTCCTTCAAGTTCGCTGTTTATTTGACAAATATACAACAACCCTGAAGGTACTACATCATCATGTAATTTCGTATATTTCTGTTTTAATAGAAAAATAAAAAGTCCATGACCCATGTGCAAACATGTCCCTGTTGGCGGCAAGTGATCACAATAGGTCATTGTGAGCCTTTGGTTCCGGTAAGCTAAACAGGCAATATTCTGGAGACATTTCTTTGTTATTTTTTTTGAGTACCCACAAAGTATGTTTTAGTGCAAAAAATAACAGAAGTTTTCGTAAATTTTCATCACAATAATTATCCCCTTATCTCGAGTTAGGAATGATCCTTCTTTGCTTGCTGAAGCCCATCCATAATGCATTTACCCTCAATATTCAGACAACTTAGCTCCTGTTTAACCAAACCTGCTGAGAATGCAGGGAAAAATTTCAGCAGACCACATTTTGAAATATTTTTCTTATTTTTTCCAGAATATAGAATTCAACATTTTCTGAAGAAACAAGGCCTGAGCAGGGGTGTCGGTAGCGCTCAATAAGGTTTTAGACCAACATTTATAATCATACCGAAATATAAACTAAATCCATCTGAGGATTTAGAAAATATAAAATCTTAAAAAATTTGATGTAAAACTTTAACATTTTTGTTATCGCTGCTGCCAATGCAAACACCAACACAGACAGTAGTGGAATAGCTCTTCCTGTACTTTTGTACAGGCAAGCTAAAAACAACAACAAAAATCATCAATTTGTTATCTGCTGAATTGGTCCAGAGAGTGGTAAAGGTTAACCTAGTTACTTTGAAATCGGAACAACTCAGTTTTAGTACCTGTTAATGTATCTAAAAACTGCTGAATTACTGGCAAACAGTACAGACCCTGTTCAAAAACACATTCTGCTCAGGTCAGGCTGTCTGTTTGAATACTTAGCATAAAAATATGAGCTGCCATGTGAGAAAACGTACATTCGGACATCTGCGGCCAGTGAAGATTCAGATCAGCCAGCACCTTTGCTATGTTTAATTAGAATCTCTACACTGGGCGCATTATGTACAGCTCTTGATAAGCTTTTTCTTCAACCAAAAAGTATCTACAGTTGAACCTCGATAATTCAAACTCCAATAATTCAAAATTCTCAATAATTCAAAATCATTTTGAAGCCCCAAATGAAATATATGTATGCATTTTAACTCTCAATAATTCAAAATCATTTTGAAGTCCCAAATGAAATATATGTATACATTTTACCCTCAATTATTCAAAGTCTCAATAATTCAAACAAAACTGTTTGGTCCCTTGGACTTTGAAATATCAAGGTTCCACTGTATACACCACAACCTCTTTATAACACGATTGTCAGGGTCCATAGCATAAACCGTGTTAGTTAAACAATCGTGTTATATCCAAACAAAAATGTATAGATTATATTGAAAAATGACCATTTATGGTCATTTTTCAATATAATCTATGCATTTTTTTGGATCCATCTTTGAACCGTGTTATATCCAAAACCGTGTTATAACTAACCGTGTTATAAAGAGGTTGAAGTGTTTTTTTCTTATTTCGAGACAAAAACATATGTTGCAGGTACTCATTAGAAGCGCCTTAGCGAGGCGCTTCTAGTGAGTACACACAACGTATGTTTTTGTCGAGAAGTAAGAAAATTATTTACCTGTTACCCACCCTTATCTATACCTATGCATTCTGGATAGAAAAGGATGTAAAATTCCTTATGCTAACAATGAAGACTCTGATCAGACTGTGCTGATGTTCAGGCTGCTCTGAGTCTTCAATAGGCGCACGTCAGAAGGTACATTCTCTCACATAGCAGCTCATGTGGTACTTACCAGTGGATTTCCATAAACTGTTGCTCCTGCATTTGGATTGTACCCGACAGTTGGGTGAACATAGGAACCCTGAGGATATTGCCCTGGAGGAGGTGGTGGGTAAACTCCCTGGAGTGGCACTGCTGGCTGGCCATATGGATATGGCTGTTGTGCATAGCCTGAAATATAACACAGTGAAATTAAAGGCTCCAGATTCCTCAAAAATAGACATTATCCAAGAAAGGTTTAATAAATTGATATTTCAGTCCCCGGAACAAATGCTTGAGAAATTTAGCATCTTATGAATTTCAACGTAGATGTAGATTGCGGTATGTCTTATTTGATACGTTAGATAAGTATAGCATAGCCCAGATAGCTGAAAATACCTCATTTTGCACCGGAAAAAAAATCAAAACAGTAATATCAGACTTCTTCTCTGGGTGAAATTAAATAAAAAAAAAAAAGTTAGCCGTGTGTTTTTTCAAGTCCACACCTATCTTTTCCAATGCAGAAATGAAAGTTGTTGGGAATAGCATTGTCCAATTTTTCAAAATGTGTCTATGAAATTGACTAAAAATCAATAAATCAAGAGAACTTTTTGTTTACATTTGGATGTTGCGTAAGTCATGGCCTGAAGTTCACGTAAAGATTTTGAGTGCATAACTACCAGCTACTGGGTGGATTGACTGTCTCTGAGTGTAAGCTGGGAAAATGGTCCTGAACAGGCACTTAACAGACTGTTTCATTTAATCCTTAATTTCCTGTAAATTGACCAAACAGTGCAGTCCCTGATCTGTTGCTGGGTTCTGTGGCATCTGAGCTGGATCTGCATTGTTTGCCAGTGCCCAAGCACTAAGCCCAGTCCAGGTTTTACAGATATTTCTCTTTACACAGCACTCTGACATCACAGCCACAAGAATAGTGCAGTGATAAATAACCGTTACCAGGATTTTGTACAAATGCTATTTGTGTGGATTAACTTTATTGGTCAGCGACAGTCACATAGATAACAGCAATACAAGTCAGATTCTTTAGTAACTTCGGGTTGACTGATAAACAATCAATCTAAAAACATCTAGTCTGGGAACAGAGTTCGGTTCAGAGACAACAGGTTGTGAATTTCATATTGTGAATAATTGGTTGGTGTGTCTAATGTGCAGTTTGATTTCATTGGTAAATGATAATCACATTGGAGAATAACCTTAAGGAAATTTTGGTGTATGTATACTTTGGGTTGATTGTAAACAATTGACCCAAAAACACTTACACATGCACTGATGCACACACAGACGCACACATGAACACGCATACACACACAATACAGCACCTCATGCTGGTTTCTCACATTCCCTAATAGACGACTGCCAAAATACATAAGGCAAAGGTTCAATGACGATGATGACAGCCATGATGATGATGATGATGATGAAAGCCCCACCTCACGAACCTTGCTGATATTGGGGTGGGGTGTGGTGGCAAATTCTTTCCTTTAAGAGTAGACCCCTTTCTAGAAGGGGCTTAGTGTGCAGGAAAGCAAAATATGAAGTCACCAAATTTGTTTCCCTGGCAAAAATGGATGAAAATCTATCATGAGTATTATCACTCTCTGGGCAAATTCAGCAGACAACACATTGACAAAATTTTTCTTACTTTTCCTAAAATACAGGGAGACAATTTGCATGATATGTCAGAATCTGTTTTTTGTGAAAAATAAGAAAAATATTTCAATATGTCGTCTGCTGAAAATTTTACCCAGAGTGCTAAGCATTAAGTGTCCTTAAGTTGTACCAACCTGTTTGTGGAGGATACTGCCCTGGCTGACCGGCCTGGGTTGGATATGGTGCAGTGCCTGAATAGCCCTGAAATAGCAAAAAACCCTACATGGAAATTGTCCTAAAAATTCATACACCAATTTTTCTGACAATAGGTCAAGTCAGGCTCCATAGCACAGTCTGTAGTACGTCTGACTGCAGATACAGGGGTCACAAGTTTGAATCTCAGCTTGGCTGCATTATAACTTTTGTGGAGACTGATCGTGAAATAATTGCTATGGTCGTTCTCCTCATTCTGCTGATTAATTAACTCTAGTCCTGCTGAACCTGGATATACCCTGCCTTTGCAAACAGTGTAGATCCTGACCAGTTAGAAGAAGCCAACTATCAGGATCTGCACTTTTTGTCATTAAGTATGTGAATTTATATCAACGATCTGGATCAAGTAATCTGACTGGCTGACAATTAGGAGCGGGCCTGGCATCTTAATTTATTCAGCATGACAAGAGTTAAAATGATTAAGAAGGGCAAGTATAAGTTACTGGCTAAGCCTGTCCAGGAAAAGTGTAAGCAAATACTTAACAGTGTTGACTAGGCTGTAAACTCCACATAAAATAAAAAACAGTTAAGACCTAAATTAGACTCCCACTGAAGGAAGAGTCATATTAGACATAGCTCAAGATCAGATGAGGTATCCACATATAATTTTTAGTTTTTCTTTTGCATCGTATTTACCTTAAGTATTGGAACATCTTATCTACTTACCAGATGTCCAAAAATTTGAAAAAGTCCATTCTACTACCTCTTGATGTGTCTAAAATATTGCTGTAGGTATAGCAAATAGTGTAGACCCTGAACAGACGTCACATTCTGTGGCGTCTGAGCTGGGTCTACACTGTTTGCAAAGGCCTATCTATCCTGATACTTAAGCTTATTAAAGTCTTCATTAGAAGCGCTTTGGTGTGGTACCTTATCTAGAGCTACGCTTAACCCATTGTAGACTGAATAGACTCTCCCACACTATATATTGGAAGAGTCCAATTTCAATTTTAGGTAAGTCTGGCTATGAGATTTACATATTCCTAGAGAAAAATGGCTAAACTATTTGCAAACAGCGGAGACCCTGATCAGACGCCGCATTCTGCAGTGTCTGACTCTGGGTCTGCACTGTTTGCCAAGCACCCTTTTACGGGTCTCCCGACTACAATGGGTTAAAAAAGTATAACTGCTACATTACTGGTAATTCAGACTGAAATTTTTATGGCATTGGTAAAATTAATTGTTTTCACTTATGCCAGTTTTTTCACATTTTATAATTGTCTTTATAGTAAGAAACAGACATTACTTCAAATGGTTTTCCAGCTTGGTAAGCATCTGGTTGTGGATACTGCTGCGGATATTGCCCCGGTCCTGTCGTCATCCCCTGGGCCTCCTCGTAGGAAGGCGGTGGTTCACTTGGACCTGAAATAAAGACATAGAACATAACTTAATCACTCTGACAGCAAAACTGAGGCAGACAACATTCTATGTTGTTTTTTTTTATTATTATTTTTTCAGAGAAATAAAGACTTGGCATTTTATGTGCCTTGCCAGCTGGGCAGACAATTCACACGAAATGTTTAAACTTGCGGTATTTTCTCTAAGTTTTGCGGCAGAAAGATTTGAGCAGTGTAGACTCAGATCAGATGCTGCATCAAGAGCCATAGTTTATCACTCATCCAATTTTTAGACATATAAACATTAGTGAAAAGTTTCAAATCTTAGGACAACTACAGTAAGGACTAAGGAGTAGTTTTTTGAGTTTGAGTAGAAGTTTTACAGTCTAATCAACACAGTTAAGGTCATGTTGAGCTGGTCAGTTAATCTACTCACTTTTCTTGGGCAAGCTTGGAGACCCCAAAAAGGGTAATAAGCAAACAGTGCAGACCCAGACCAGACGCTGCAGAATCTGGTGTCTGATCAGGGTCTCCACTGTTTGCAAATAGTTCAACCATTTTTCTATAGGAATATCTTATTCACATACAGTAGCCTGAAATACCTAAAATGGAAAGTAGAAGCTTCCAATATATATGGGAGAGTTCAATCAGTCTACAATGGGTTAAGCGGTTAATTGGTACTTGTGCATATACTTTTGCCAGTAACTCATAACTGCCTTTCTTGAATCATCAGAAGCAGGCCACTGACCATAGAAATGGTATCATGATCAATCTCCATGAAACATGAGGCCAAGCTGGGATCAAACTCTTGTGACCCCTGGATCTGTAGTCCGGCCATTATCACTGTGTTATGGAGCCCAGCCTTCTTCATTTCAAGCTATTGTAATAATCCTAAGTATTGCGACAGATGTTAAGCCTAAGAAAACAGGTAGACCCAGAGCAGAAACCACAGAATGTGGCATTTTTTTTATTTTTTTTTTTATTTGGGTTTTACGGCCTTTTCAAGAATATTTCACTTATATCGAGCCGATCGTTCATCGAAGGTGGGCGAAAACCGGAGTACCCGGAGAAAAACCACCTGACCATCCGTAAGCAGAACTTGGCTTTCCCACATATGACCCGAGCTAGGCTCGAACCTCAGCTGTGAGAAACCTAATGGATTAAGAGTCAACTCTCTTATCCACTAGGCTATGGGGGCCCGCACAGAATGTGGCATCCTATCAGGGTCACTTGTCCAGCAATATTTTAAACACATCAGCAGGTAGTAGAATAGACCTTTTCATTTTAGGACAAATTGATTGTGCTGGGGTTTAATGACAAATCAACCCTTGTGGATCATTTTCTGCCATCTCCCAGAGAGAGGGAGAAGAGATAGAAGAGATAGTAGAGGAGATAAAAGAGAGGGACAGGTAAGAAAGAGGAACAGGAATGAATGTGAAGAAACAGAAGAAATAAAAACATCCCCCTCTATCCTTACCTGCTACAAGGAAAGCAGGCCTTGCCCAACTGTAAGCCAATATCATTTGGGCGCCCCAGTGACATAAGATACACGACAACTTCGCCACACCTGACCACCCCCTTTTAGGACAAATATGGTATCAGCTAAGGTGTCCTAGTTCTTAAGGTAAATAATGCAATTTCAGATTTTTGAACCCATTTACAAGTGAACTCTATTAACATCTCTTTGGACCAGTATATTTCCAATAGCAGGGTGTCAGATTATCTTTATTATTTCTATATTCTATAGAACTTCCTTTATTTAATACCAACAGTGTACACCCTCATCAGTTTGCTTGTTTGTGTTGAGGTTTTACGGCCCAGTAAACCCAATGGGGTTATGTGGAGTGTGATCAGTTTACCTAATCACACTTTTACTGGACATGCTTAGTCCACATTCTTTTGCCAGAAACTGTGAACTGTATGTGGAAGGGAGAGAATCACCATAGAAAATATTTCATGATCAATCTCCACATAGAATGTTGCCGACCTGGTGGGAGTCAAACCCGCAACCTCCTGAACTTCAGGTGGATGCACATCCAACTGAGCCACTGAGGCCAGCACACCCTGATCAGACCCTGTGTTCTGAGATATCTGATCTGGGTCTGCAATGTTTGCTAATTACCCTTTTGGGGTTTTCCAGACTAAAATGGAGTAAAACAGAAGTGATATATGTCTGTTTGTGCCATTTTAGCAAGCAATTTATTTGATAATTTATGGCAAGTAGTTTACAAAAAGTCTCAAAAAAACCTTAACTGCAGTAGAACAAATTGTTATTTGGACTGCCCCAGACTGGTCATATTCCGTGCATGAGAAGTACGTATGTACATTCACTGTTACCTAATGGCTTGGCTGAGCATAATTCTCAAACAGGGAATATAACTGTGTACCCTGTCAAGATTAAATAACAAACAATATTTAGTCCAACCCTTAAGTATCAATCACAACTGCAGCAAACATTTTTTTATTTGTCAGAGAAAAATAATCCTGACATTGAGTGAATCATCCACCAAGCAGATGCAGTCATGTAAAACCTAACTCACTCATATTGTATTTTTCAAATTTTATCTCTCTCTTGTACTTAATCCTTGATGTCCTGCATATAGTTTCAATATGATACACTACAACCTTTATAACACGGTTCGTTATAATGCGGTTTTGGATATAACACGGTTCAAAGATGGATTCCAAAAATGTATAGATTATATTGAAAAATGACCATAGGTCATTTTTTAATATAATCTATACATTTTTGTTTGGATATAACACGGTTGTTTAACTAACACAGTTTATGCTAGGGACCCCAACAATAGTGGATTATAAAGAGGTTGTGGTGTAATAGCTAAGCATCAGCAAAACTGAATAGTGCAGATATTACATTTTACCTTAGAAAGACCCAGGCACAACAATATTATGTCCAACATATTAGCTTTATTTCCATGCAGTTAAATGGTATTAAGTAAATATACAAAACATAATCAGTCCCCTAGCTAGGTAAGGCTAAATTAAATGCACTTTGACATAAAACAGAACTGGATTGTTGGAGGTATAAGGATAAAGATAATAAATATGTTATGCAGATACAGCTTATCTGACAATGAGACACATGATCGGTGATGATACTCCAAATGTATGCTGAAATAGTATTCATTTATCAGTCTAGCTCTAAAACCAAAACTTGAAAGAAATCATAATTTTTCTATTGGTGAAAGTGAGGTCGGTTATCACCCTGCTTTGTATGTAAACTACCTACAACACTGAGACATTGTACATAGCACAATGATTTGTGCACTTGCATCTGGTACAAGAGGCCTCAAGTTCAATCCCTGCTCGGGGCGAGACCATGCTCCATTAGCAACATTGACAGTGACGATGTTAAACCAGTGCATCATTCTTAAGATCTAGGCATTGATTGAAACCCCTCCATCTCTGCTGGAAGAGATATCCCTTAAAACACCATAAAATAATAAAATGCCTTCTCCCAACCCTCCCTGAATTAGAACAAGCCTACATGACAGAAAATATTACTGACAGTGGCATAGCCAATAACTTAAAGCCTGTTATTAAAATTCTTAAATTTGATAACCTGACCAAATTTCAGGTGAACACAAGGTTTAACTGCCAAATTTGCATTGAAGCTCCCGACTGTATGTCACTCCTGCTACCATTCCATTTTTATTCAATTCCATTAGATCGCTTGTCATTCTGTCTGTCAGTCCGTCATTTGCCTTCTGTAAAATGTGACAATACCTATTTTATATAATATTCAAACAGAATCTCAAATATGAAAATAATGAGAACTATAGTTAGCTGTAGTGCGAATTTCAGTCAAACGAAATCCTGTGGTCGCGAAACATATATGGCATGTTCTCATAATTCCGTTCACCCCCATAACTCCGTTCACCTTCTGCATAGAATAATATGAAAACAAATCTTTCTTAAATTTATGCCACATTAAAATTAACAAGAAATAACTAACATTAAAGTTGATTTTCAAGAAAATCAGTTATCGCTTACAATTTTATGCATAAAAATCAAAATTTATCACAAAATGCTAAATATTTAGGGGGTACCCCCAAAAAATCACTAACCAGTGACAAGCATGTGAATGAATACAAATAGTATCAACAATTTTAGAACAGTTATACTCTAAATTAAATGTTCATTATATAAAATATGCATAGAATGAATCTGGTTGCCTGTGATAAACAAAGAAATTTGAGTGAACGGAGTTATGAGATCATGCCCTAAACACCCCCTTCATATTCTGAAGAGTGTAGAATTTAAAGATGTGATATTTATTTCCTTTAATCTTGATATTCTTATAGGTATTTAGTCAAATGTATAAAATATATGCACATAAAACCATTCTTGCAATAAAAAATGATAGCAAGATTGCTCAACCTTAGGTGAACGGAGTTATGGGTTTCCAGGCTATGTATGTATTCACTTCTCAAAAGTTTTTTACTATTTCCAGGGAAATGGAATCTGATATTAGTATTTTTCTTATTTTACCTGACATATTTTATTACAACAACAGAAATCAACTTCGATTTAATACAGAAAAAAGTATCATTTTGTGACACAAGTTGCATAAAAATAAACACCCCAAGAACGATAAACTCGACCCGGAAGTGAAATAATTAGAATAAAAATGGCGTCGATGTCTGAACCGCTTCACTTAGAGCGAGGTATACACGATATTTAGCGTATTATAAATTGAGTTACAACTAAGAGCTTAAAGCTCTTTATTCTCTTTGACAGAGCGCGCGTTTTCTAGAAATGCATGCCCCAGAGATTAAACAACAATTGTTGACATATGTTTTCGCGACTTGCATTTGTAGGGGTTGGGTTGGTTATGTGCCGAGTTTGCTATGTGCCGAGTTGTCCCACAATCTTTGTAGGCAATACAGATGGGATAATCCATGTCTATATATATATCTATCTGTATATGCTGCGACACCTTCTTTAATTAGTATTATGCGCAGGAATTCTGGGGTAGAAACCAGTTCTAAGCTGATTTGTCTTTCTGAAGTACACATCACTTGATGCTCGTTGGGGTCGCCTGCTATTGTCTTGAAACTGATGCTTTACCACTGCACCACAGAACGAATTACGGTTGTACACTAAATTACCAAACACAAAATACCTAACCTAACTTCGTTAGGTCAGAAATACCTAACCTAACTTATGTTAGGTCAGAACGGTTCGTAGAAATACCAGAACACACTGGTAATTACCGGAACACACTCAAAAAAGTATTTTGTTTTTGCTATAAATAAGTAGTTTTTTGTGGGGGAATATGTGGTCCGTTTATATATTCTATGTCTTATTTTGTCCGTTTGTAATGCATGAACATACTTTATAAACCTTAGCTCAGTTAAGCATCAAATAATTAATATTATTGTATGGCAGTGTGATCCGGTGAATTTTTGTCATGATGAGTTTGGTATTAAAAAGTTATTAACCATGAATAAATATTATGATGGTGATTAATTTTATAATCATGGGTGTTGGTTTGCATTGAACCTCATAAGGGAATATTAATGATGAGAGTGAACAATGTATTGATAGAAGACATTACAAATACATTATCATAAAGGGACAGGAACACATTTTTATAAAACACTGGAATGAGGTTAATTTATTATATGCTAAGTTCAAATTTATTATTAACAATATCCGACACACAGACAGCAATTATGGCATGTTCTCATAATTCCGTTCACCCCCATAACTCCGTTCACCTTCTGCTTAGAATAATATGACAACAAATCTTTCTGTAATTTATGCCACATTAAAATTAACAAGAAATAACTACCATTATAGCCAATTTTGAAGAAAATCAGTTATCGCTTACAATTTTATGCATAAAAATCAAAATTTATCACAAAATGCTAAATATTTAGGGGGTACCCCCAAAAAATCACTAACCAGTGACAAGCATGTGAATGAATACAAATAGTATCAACAATTTTAGAACAGTTATAGTCTAAATTAAATGCTCATTATATAAAATATGCATAAAATAAATCTGGTTGCCTGTGATAAACAAAGAAATTTGAGTGAACGGAGTTATGAGATTATGCCCTAAACACCCCCTTCACATTCTGAAGAGTGTAGAATTTAAAGATATGATATTTATTTCTTTTAATCTTGGGATTCTTATAGGTATTTAGTCAAATGTATAAAATATATGCACATAAAACCATTCTTGCAATAAAAAATGATAGCAGGATTGCTCAGCCTTAGGTGAACGGAGTTATGGGTTTCCAGGCTAAGTTATAAAAACGATCTTTAATAATATACCTATACCTACCTACAACATATCAGTGCAATGTAATGCTATCTTTTAAGACGCTAGAAATGATTTTTGTAGCAATAATCTATTTTTTCTTATTTCTGCTTCAAACATAGATTGTGACACTAATTAGAAATGTCCCAGTGAGGTGGCTGTAACAAGTACTACCGGTAATACCGACAATCAATGCTTCGGAGCAAACTGAATAGGAAAAATAATGCATATCCCTGCAAATTCAACTTTTCACTATAAAAATTAGCAAGTTGGTTACACAGATTTGTACTTCAGTACTCCTGTACTACATTCCTACAGATTATGGACGTTGTTTCTGGGGCATGATATTTCAGTGAGGCAGCACTCTAAAAGTGAGCATTGAGCTCCCTGCCACATCCAGACACGGTCGCGATATGACTGAAAGATTGTTGAAAGCAACGTTAAGCCCAAATCAAACAAATATGGACGTTGTTGGTATTTTCTACCTATTCTATTTTTAGAACAATAAATATATAAAAAATCATTCGATTCAATGTTTTAACATTTCTGTTATAGCTTCAGTTAGCCATATATAATTTATTTCTGTATTTGAAAGACCTGTGTAGCAAAGATATTGATTGTTAATAGAAGATTATAGAAAAAAAACTTAACTTAACCCCCCCCCCCCCCACCCCCCCACCCCCCCCCCCCAAAAAAAAAAACGGAGAATGTTTGGTCTGTGGGTTTCAAACTCCTTGAAACGATAAATCAGAGTAAAAAAAAATAATTACAAGTCCGATCTAAATATCCTTTCTCTTGGATAATTATTTAATACCTCATAGTATAAACCCAAAATGAACAAAGTTAAAAACATATTGGTCTTGCTATCCAGGATAGAAATTTTGGTCTCGGGTCTCGGTCATGGGGTTCCGGTCTGTGGGTTTCATACCCGACCAAAAAAAACAGTGAACTGTGTCACTTTTAAAAATAATCTGATGGTTACCCGTAGCCATACATAAAATTCAGAATACCATAATAACCCTAAGTATTGGGACAGCTGGACTTTTGCAAACAGTGTAGATCCAGATCAGACACTGCAGAATGTGGCACTGATCAGGATCTACTTAATTTGTCATACATACAGCAGTACTTTAGACACATTAAGAAGAAGTTGAATGGACTATTTCAGATTTTAGGAAATGTATGTATGGCAAGTAGAAAAGAAGTCCCAATACTTAGGTAAATAAGGTTAGTTGAACTGCAGTTACTTTGGTAATAGTGAACTAAAAAATTTATTGAACTTCACATGCTAATTATGTAAATAATACATTTATAAGCGAGAAGTTTTTGGTGATGGATGTATATTTACTACGGCAGTAACCCTAAGTATTGGGACAGATAGGCCTTTGCAGACAGTGAAGGTCAAGTTCATGGCATCTGATCAGAGTCAGTCTACACTGTTTGCCATACATACAGCAATATCTCATACACATCAACAGGTAATAGAATGGACTAGTTCAAATTTTAGGACAAGTATGGAAAGCAGATAAGGTGTCCCAATACTTAGGGTAAAAACAGTATATTTTGATAATGTGAATATCCAATAGCACTAATCCTACAATAACATGTAGAATATGTATGGAGACTGACAACATATATCAGCAGGGAAAAGGTGCACAGGTGACATGGGTGATGTGTTTGCCTTTTTTTTGCAAACATCGTCTTGTTCATATATGTGAGAGTGATGTTGATGTCACCTTTCTTTTTCCTCTTTGTGTATTGCCTCTTCCAATCAATAGTTAATTTTTTGTGCACAATATTCAGACAAGAGATTTCAACAATAATTTTTCATTCCAAAGCATTTGGGCACCAAATATTGGTCATTGAGATCACAGACACACCATTATATTTTAATGTTTACCATTTTTTGTTTGAAAAACAACAGACAGCGTCAAGCAAAATAGTACCTTAAATCAATTTTGTTAGCCATCAGTTTGTGCATCAAAATGGTTATTACTGTTGGCCAAAAAACAGTTTCTGAGTCAGACAGAATCTATCAAGTAAACCCAGTGTAGATTTTTATGGGCAGCTCAGATAGGCAATAGTATACAATTCTGTGCTGTTGTTGTTTATAGTTTAAGTTATAAAATTACAGTTTCCCTTGTCCCACTTGCTGGTAATGGTAATATCATGTAAAAATATGATGGGAAACCACTTTGTGAATAAAATGATCTTTGTTTGCTTGGGCCTGTCTGTCCCTATACTAAGGATAAATATAATCATTTATTTTTTTTTCAGTGTTGCACTTTGATAAACAATTCAATGCCAAATACATCTTTTTTGTTTCAGATATCAACAGAGCAATTGAACTGCTTGATGCTCTCCAGAAAAGTGAGTAAATCCCAAGCACCCTGTGTAAAAATTTCTTCAAACAACAGTTTGAAATATTTTTCTTATTTTTTCCAGAAAAGAGGCTTTGACATTTCATGTAAATTGTCTTCTTTGTAGACAATTTGCATGAGATGTCAAAGCCTGTTTTCTGGGAAAAATATGAAAAATATAAAATTAATTTGTTATCTACTGAATATGCCCAGATGGTAGTAAAGTTTAATTCTGCTGTGCACTATTAAGGGGAGTTGATACACATGAAGGGGAGGTAACTCTTTCAAATTGGTTTTGCCTACCTTCTGAAAAAGGGTTTACTTTAAAAGAAAAGAATTTGCTCCCAATTCTTTCCTTTTAGAGTATACCCCTTTTCAGAAGGGGTTTAGTGTGCAGGAAGAGAAACAGGAAGTCATAAAAGTTGTCTCCCCTCCCTTGTACAAAAATGTTGGTAATTTTCTCACTTAATAATAAGTGTATCCAGTTCCCTGAAAATTAGAGCTCCACATAATTTCAGATAAAGAAGTATTTAGAACACAGCTCCAGATAAGAGGAGTATTAGGAAAGTAGTTTTATTATTCCTCCACAAAATTATATGTTGTTGGTACTCATTAGAAGCGCCTCGGCGAGGCCCTTCTAATGAATGCCATATTATATGATTTTCATGGAGAAATAAGAAAAATATCAACAATTGTTGGTTGAAAAAAGTGCATCTGATCTGTGTCTACACTATTTGTCATTCATCCAGCAATTTTTCAGACACATCACTCAGCAGGTAGTGAAATGCTTAACCCTTGTCATGCTGAATATATTAAGATGCCACACCCATTTCTACTTGTCAGCCAATCAGATTACTTAATCCAGATTGTTGATATAAATTCACATACTGAATGACAAACAGTGCAGATCCAGATCAGTTGGCTTCTTCAGAAGTATGGTAATATAAAGCACTTCCAGCATTTTATACTATTCAAGCCAGCGCACGATAAATCCTACAATAAGACAATCATTATACAGGTAGTTCCAAAAAGATACAGTTGTAGTTTTTGTTGGTTTTCATTAATGAGCCAGCGCAAGACAAAATCTACAATAAGACTTATGTGACCAACAAAGACTCAGATCAGCCACAGATACATCCACCCAGTATGGCAAGGATTCTTGTTTATCTCTCTTTCCACCCAGTATGGCAAGGGTTCTTGTTTATCCCTCTTTGGATAGCCAAGGGGGCATTAGAAGGCTCATGCAATCAGTAAAGACTCAAAGTAAATGTTGCTCAGTAAAATAATTGAACAAAAAAGTGATTCTTATAATAGGGGAAATAAACTGTCCATAATACATGTAACTTGGCAGTATTAAATACATGTAGTTTGTAATAGTTTGATACACAAAGTCAGAAAATAGCCTTTTTGTCATATGGGAACATTGTACATTCAGATCAGCATGCACATCTGGGCCCAGTTGTTCAAAGTATCATTAGCTTAACGAGCTCATTCATGGTCAAAATATTAACTGTTCTAGTAAGTACAATATCTAATTCACAGGTATTTTGCTGAAAAGATGTGAGTAGCTTTTGCAAATGCAAAAGCTACTCACATTTTTTCACCAAAAATAATAGAGTATATATGCCATAGTTGATGATCAAAATTTTAACAATATGTTAACTAACGACATTGTTAGTTTTGAATAACTGGGCCCTGGTTATTGAAATATAATACAGTAGTATCTAATTCAGAGCTCTAGATAAGAGGGGTACATGTAGCTAGATGAATATTTTTCTTATTTTCTATGGTCATTCTCTCCCTTCCGCTGATTCTGACCACGCTCAACATGACCCCATTGGGTTGACTGGGCCGTAAAACCTCAACACAAACAAACAATTCTTATTTGTTGACAAAAACAGATGTGATTCTATATAGACCTGGCTAGCTGAGGTACTTCTAAATGTGCTCACACATACATTCATTGAGAACTAAGTAAAATACCAATGCTTTTTGGTTGCATAAAGCACCTTGTCTAGAGCTATGTAATGTTTGTTGGTTATGGAGGATCTGATCAAACTGTTTGTACAGGATTATAATAAATTATTCATGTGCAGGCACTTATGTCAGTGAGAAGGGCATAGATCTATATAAGAGTGGGTATCACTACCAGGTAAATATTTTTTCTTATTTCTCCACAAAAACATATGTTGCGGTACTCATTAGAAGCGCCTCAGCACTTCTGATTAGTACCTTAACATATGTTTTTGAGGAGAAACAAGAGAAATATACATCAATATTTTTGGATTTAATAAAAAGCATCTTATCTCTGTGTGTAATGGTTATCAAAAGCTATGTAAGGGGCCTTTTCATAAGATGTGTTATATTTATGATTTGATTTTTGTAGGTGGCCAGGTTCCTCCACAGAAGTTAGCAGCACTACAGCGGGTTTTACAGAGCGACTTCTTAAATGCTGTGAGGGAGGTTTATGAGAGTGTTTATGAAACAGTGGACATTTCTGGGAAACCAGAATTGCGAGCCAATGCCACAGCAAAGGTAAATAATTATGTGAACTTTAACTCTGGCCATGCTGAATAAGTTAAGGTGCCATGCCAACTTCTTATTTTCAGCCAATCAGGTTACTTGATCCAGGCTGTTGATACTAATTCACATACTAAATGAGT
Organism: Anodontia alba; assembly: GCA_964016985.1. NCBI lineage: Eukaryota > Metazoa > Mollusca > Bivalvia > Lucinida > Lucinidae > Anodontia > Anodontia alba. The sequence goes on along the minus strand of OZ024834.1, from coordinate 55,801,624 downwards.
GCAGATCCAGATCAGATGGCTTCTTCAGAAGCCAGTTAATCTGTATCTACACTGTTTGCAAAGGCAGGGCATATCAGGGTTCAGACCAGGGTTAAGAATACACATTAATTAAAAAAAATATTTACTGAAATTAAAGAGCACCAGACAGCATTTTAAGGGGAAAGATTGCACCTTCAGGCAATGCAATTTTTTTTATAAAAAAAAAGTCTCTCTCTTCTGAAAAGAGGTCTGCTCTAAAAGGTAAGAAGCATTTTTTTTCTTTTAGAGCAGACCCCTTTTGAGAAGGTACTTAATATGCAGAAAGGCAAATATGAAGTCACAAAAGTTGCCTCCCTTGTCAAAAACAGTGGAAATTCTGTCAGTTGTGTCAATCCCTTTAAAATATTTTTCTCAATAAGAAAAGTGTTTGTAATTTGTCATCTTTTGATTTAGCCTACAGACTGCTAATTTTTTTTGAGAGCTAAAGAAAACAGGAAATTATAGTAACTGTACAGTATGTAGTTTAAGGAATTACTAGCGATCCCATGACTATTTATGTTGAAGGTTTTGAAGCACTGTGCATTTTAAATGTACATGTAGATATGACTGACTGTATATGTCTGGCTGTCCGAGAGGTTAGGGCTCCTAGTATCATTCCCTAGTTTGAATCCTGCTGTAGACAGAATTCAGCTGATGATTGTACAATGCTTCACTGCACAGAGCCTTTCATTATCACCCTTCCATCATCTCAGTGACTTAAATAATGTTGAAAGGGACGTAAAACACTAAATCATCATCATCATATTAAATGTAAAAAAGAAAGGTTTCTCATCTCTTGAATATGCTATTTAACCCTTAAAACGCCAAAAAAATCTGCATCTGAAAAGGTCGTCTGTTTTTGTCGTCTGCTGAATATTCTTGCAAACTTTTCAAACCTATTTTTACATACAGGCAAACAGTGTGGACCCAGATCAGACTGCTCCTGATCTGGGTCCACACTGTTTGCAGAAATGACTTAAAGTAACTGGCAGAAGACAAAGCAGCTGACAATAGTTGTGACTGACGCTTTAAGGGTTAATTATATTACATTTCTGTAACGTAATTAAATGTAAGATAACTGTCCCTAAATTCATATACTTGCATGTTGAATGAAATGGCAAATACAATATGTGTACATATTCAGATCAGACTGCTCCTTCCCTGTAATAGCCATCCAGTCAGGGTCTGCACTGTTTGTTTTTCCACCATGTATTGTTTTTGCATAAATGCATTTATAAAAACCAAAAATTAGACAGAAATTTATAGGATAAAGTGTTTGAAATTTTAGGACATTCAATTGTGATAGATTCTGTTAGTCAGTTTGTTAATCTTAAGAATGCAAATCACAACTGCAGAAGAAGACAAGTTTGATTTTTTTGTTCAATTTTCTGAAAAAAAAAACAACAAAAAAACACAAAACACAAAATGAGAATTCATGAGAATCGTCAGCCAAGCAAATAGTTAAAAATGTTAGAATCTCATCTGCTTCAAATAATGATGACTATTTGTTATCAAGTTCAGCAGAAGTTGTGGATTGGATTCCTGGCTGAGTCATACCAAAGACTTTAAAAATGGTACAAGCTGCTCTTTTTTTGGGGGTTCAGCATTGATGAAGTGGAACCTATTTGGTTGGTTTGATATCAGCAGGCTTCGGTGGCTCAATCAGGTGCATGTCTGACTGGTAATCAGAAGGTCCATGGTTTGATCTCCACCGGGTCCAACAACATTTTTTATGGAGATTGATCATGAATTATTTTCTATGACCATTCTCTCCCTTCAGTTGATTCAAGAAGGGAAGTTGTCAGTTTCTGGTGAGAGAATATGTGCAAGGACTGGTTAACTGCTTAGAGGACTAAGCCTGCTCAGGAAAGTGGTTAGGTAAACTGACAGGCTTCTCATGACCTTTGGGGTCATCGGGTGTGGCGAAAGTGTCATGTATCTTGCGTCCAGCTGATATTGGCTTACAGCTGGGCAAGGCCTGCTATCCTTGTAGCTTGTACGGATAGAGGGGGAATGTTTTTATTTCTTCTGTATCTTCTTTTTCATTCCTGTTCCTCTTTCTTCCCTGTCCCTCTCTTTCATCTCCTCTACAATCTCTTCTATCCCTTTTCTCCCTTTCTCTGGGAGATGACAGAAAAGGGCCCACAAGGGTTGACATGTCATTAAACCCCAACACAGTCAATGACGTGACCTTAATAATGTTGACTGGGCCCTTTAAACTCCAACCTAACCAACCAACCAGATTGGTTCGGTATCAGTTTATTTTGATTTAGTCATTTGGTTGGAATATTATGCCATGATAGTGGGACAGCTCTGTAAAAGTGAGCTTCCTGCCACATCCAGACAACATCACAATTTGACTGAAAGATTGCTGAAAACCACATTTAACTAGACTGAAACAAATAAAGACTATTTTCACAGTTTGGTGTTTATTCATTTTTGCAGGCTACAGTAGCTGCATTCGCAGCAAGTGAAGGTCATGCCCACCCACGGGTTGTGGAACTGCCAAAGACTGAAGAGGGTTTGGGCTTCAATGTGATGGGTGGTAAAGAGCAGAACTCACCAATTTATATATCTAGAATTATACCACAGGGTGTGGCAGATAGACATGGGGGTCTAAAGAGAGGAGATCAGCTGATTTCTGTTAATGGAGTGGTAGGTATTCCAACTGAGGTGTCTTTGTTGGGAAAATAAACCCACTGTATATAAGTATCCATGTTGTATCCAAACAAAAATAGATTATATAGAAAAAAATGACCTTTCCTACTGTTTTATGTACATCAGTAAGTTATTTCCTCATTTTTCAGTGCAATAACTTCAGTTGCATTCCATGGATTTCATTAAAATTTATGCACATGTATGCATAGATAATGGAAAGATCTTTTATGAAATTGTTATTTGGATAATTTTGGTTATACTTTATGAACCCTGATAATGTTAAAAATCGGTTTCCTGACCATAAGTTGTGTGATTTTCATCAGATTAAATGAAATTCATTTAGAAGCTTAATGATGCTGAAACACAGGTTCAGTTTGAAAAGGGGATTTACAAATTGGTTTTAACATAAGCTAAAAGATAAGCTAAAAATTATTTCCTCTGATACCTTCAAATTCTTTCATCCAAATGAACAAACAAAAAAACAAAAAAAAAACAACATAAGTGAAGATATGAAGATACCCAGGAAATTCCACAATCCTGGGCCCAGTTGTTCAAAAATAATGATGGCGTTAGTTAACATATCGTTAAAACTTGGATCATTAAATATGGCATATATGCTAATACTTTTGCTGAAAAAATGTGAGTAGCTTTTGCATTTGCAAAAGCTACTCACATTTTTTCAGCAAAAATACCTGTGAATTAGATATTGTACTTACTAGAACAGTTAACATTTTGACCACTAACGACACCATTAAGCTAACGATGCTTTGAACAACCAGGCCCTGAAGCACAACTTCCTGAGGCACCAAAAGAAGGAAAGATGAGGAACAAACATTGTCATAAGAAATGTCACATATGAATCCACAGACATGTGAACAAAGAAGTGCAACAGAGGGATCGCCTTGGAATAGTCAATCAGATTCATGCTGGCCTTGGTGGCTCAGTTGGATGTGTAGTCAGACTGGAGACCAGGCGGTCTTCGGTTCAACCCCCGCTGAGGTCAGCAACATTCTTTCATGGAGATTGATCATGAAATATTTTCTACGGTCATTCTCTCCCTTCCGCTGATTCAAGAAGGGCAGTTGTCAGTTTCTGGAGAAAGAATGTGCACAATACTGGTTAACTGCTTAGAGGACTATGCCTGCCCAGTAAACATGTGGTTAGGTAAACTGACCGCGCTTGACATGACCCCATTGGGTTGACTGGGCCGTAAAACCTCAACACAAACAAATCATAGAATGACTAATTGTACCATATTAATCACAGTATTTGTACAGGCATACTAGTGCAGATGTTTCATGAAGATCCTGAAAAAAAGAACAGTTTGGTCAGTGTAGGCACTGTTTGCCATTCAGGAAGTATTTTTAGACAGACCACCTGGTAGTAAAATAGACTGTCCATTGTTTAAGCACCGTGGGAATATAATTGACCTAATACTTACCGGTAATTATCATTTCAGAGGGGGGTGGTCGGGTGGTGCGAAGGTGCTGTGTATCTTACATCACTGGGGAGTCCAACTGATATTGGCTTACAGTTGGGCAAGGCCTGCTATCCTTGTAGTGGGTAAGGGTAGAGGGGGAATAATTTTATTTCTTCTGTTTCTTCACTTTCTTTCCTGTTCCTCTTTCTTCCCTGTCCCTCTCTTTCATCTCCTCTACTCTTTCTTCTATCTCTTTTCTCCCTTTCTCTGGGAGACGACACAAAATGACCCTCAAGGGTTGTCGTGTCGTTAAACCCCAACACAATCAATCATTTCAGAGTGTTGAAGGGGAACACCATGAAAAGGCTGTTGAGTTGCTGAAACAAGCACAAGGTAATTATATTCTCATATTATCTGAAGCTATTTTCAGTAATTTTTTAGGAAATATAATTTATCATTGAAAGAGCAGAGAAGTAAGTCCTTTTAAAGGCTATCACATAGTGCCACAAGTGTAGATGATGTTACATTACAAAGCTTACTGACATCATTTGAAAACATCAGAAGAGTATGAAACAGAATTTGAAACAGAATTTGAAGAAAAGACAAACAAAACAAAACATTTTTATGATATGTAATATACACTTTATGAGACAGTTTGCATGACATGTCAGACTCCGTTTTCTGGAAAATAAAATAGATTCAAAATGTTGTTTGCTGACATTTATACCCAGCATGCAGAGTGTTAATATCATTATCCCAATGTATTTTCTCAGCCTTTTGATTTCATCTCTTTACAGGAACTGTTCGCCTTGTGGTACGGTATACACCTAGAGTACTTGAAGAAATGGAAGCACGATTTGACAAAACAAGGACCTCAAGACGGAGACAGACACCATGAAGCATTTGAGATTTTTAAAAATAAATGTTTGAGGCTTGCCACAGAAAAAACATGTTCTGTCATATACTGCTCAGTCATGTTTGGTTCAGGCTTTTACTTCCCAGTGCTCTGGATAAGAGGTGTTTTTTTTTTTTTTTTTTTTTTTTTTTCAGCAAAAGTATGTTACCTGTATACCCAGAAAACATTATCATCATACTGGTACATTCAGTTAAAGGTGATTTTTATAACAAAAAAGTTAACTTTTTTTATTACTATTTTAATGAAACATATGTGTGAGTACTCAGAGGTGCTTTTCTTAGGAACTTACTGAGTACCCACAATGTTCATTTTTCAAGAGAAATAAGAAAGGAGAAATAAGAATATTTACCTGAAAAACCCTCTTAGCTGGAGCTATGGCTTTATTATGCCATTTCATTAGACTGGACTTACTGGGGTTTGTGCTGCCATCACGAAAACATGCCTATATAATTTTAACCCCCTTAAACCCCACTTTTATATAGTAAAACTGGAGTTGACAGGGGTATACTTTATTTTTCTTATTTCTACTCAAAAACAATGATTGTGGGTACTCGTTAGAACCGCCTCGGTGAGGTGGTTCTAACGAATACCCACAATCATTGTTTTGAGCAGAAATATGAAAAATATCAGAATTTTATCTGAAAACTTTCAGTTTTTGGTTTGCGAAATTTTCAATTTATTTGACTAGGCGTGTTTTCGTAATGCTGATTGATTAGATTAAAAAAAGTTGGTGATATTTAATGCCCATGACCTATCACTGGACAAAAGTTTGATAGGAAACAATCATTGAATGCAAAAGTCTGTTAATAGTATTGTTCTAACAGTTTTTTATTAAACAACTGAAAATACATTTAAATAGACACTTTCATCAGTCATATGAAATGATTTTAAACTGTTTTAATTGCAAACAGAGGTGGAAAGTAAATAGGTGAACAGGAACCAATGCAATCTGAATCACATCAACATGTCATGATAAAATATTTCTTTTTAACATACACATATATAGTGTGATTGATTCCCAGAACTAGTTACTACTGTATCATATTTACCGTACTGTGCTTTCAGTACCATTTGAGCCAGCGCACAATAACACCTACAAGACCTGTGTGACCAGCAAAGACTTAGACATCCACCCAATATGGCAAGGGTTCTGGTTCATCTCCCTTTGGATAGCCTGGAAGGCACATGCGATCAACAATGACTGATCAGACTGCGCAGATGCACAGGCTGATCTAAATCTTTGCTGCTCACACAAGTCATATTGTAGGTTTTGTCATATGCTGGCTCATTTGAAAAGACAGTCTTTGCTTGGTGTTTTATTCTAAATGCAGAAGTTTATTTGTGAGCAACAATTTCTCATCAGAAACCATTTGTCATTTCTGTTTCTGTGTCTGAAAAGTACTGGCTCGCTGGATCCCAATAATGTTGTATCCAAACAAAAATTTAAAGCTTATATAGAAAAATGACCATAAATGATGATTTTTTTTATATAATTTATATAAGATAATTTTTTTGTAAAAATTTATAGATTATACACAAGTGACTGGAGATAAAGTTGTTTTTTTTGTGTGGCTTGCCTATGTATATGCTGTATTTGTATATGAACAGATTTTGTATTTGTGAAAACTATGTAGACTATTAAATTTTGTATATAAAAAAAGAGGTGTTTAGGTTGTAAAGCAATACAAGAACAGAATGAGATTTTGGTCAGGGACTAGCAAAAGTTATCTTTTTGACATATGGGACTGATGACTTCAACTGGTCACATGACTTATATTTCAGTATGATGGCCTCCCCTCCATGCTAAGCTAAAAAGCCATTTTGGGATGTTTGAAAAACCGGATCTTTCAGTAACAATAATTTTCATAAAGTTTTCAACAAATATCACATTGTGATGAAGGTATTGTATTTTATTTTGATTCACAATACATTTTATGTGCATTTTCCTTAATATTTATATCCTAAACTTTAAACAAGTGTATTTGCCTTCTGGTAATCATAGCTACAGATAAATGGGAGTGTCAGTGAAATATTTCTTCTTTTTATCCATGAAAATGTATGGTGTTGGTGCTCTTTAGAAGCAGCTCGGTGAGGTGATTCTAATAGCTGCATCCTCCCCTTTCTCCCCTTTATCTAAAGTCATGTGCATATTAAACTAACTTGTGCTGTCCCTGAGCCAATTTATATGCGGATGTATAATCATTCTACAAGTGTATTATGGGTAGATTTATATCTTTCAAGTGATCATCAGCATCCAGGGCCCAGTTGTTCAAAGCGTCGTTAGCTTAACGAGCTCGTTAAGGGTCATTTCGTTAACTATTTTAGTGGATTCAATATACAATATTCTGATATTTTTTGCTGAAAAAATGTGAGTAGCTTTTGCACTGCAAAAGCTACTCACATTTTTTCAGCAAAAAATTTCAGCATATTTGCATATCACTTGATGTAAATTTTAACAAATCGTTAACTAATGATGTCGTTAGCTTTGAACAACCGGGCCCAAGATTATAATGTCTTTTGTCACATGATCATCACATTTTTGCAGTACCATTTTCTGATCAAAAGATATCAGAACTGTTCTTATTTCTCCACAGATATTGTGGATGCGTACTCATTTAGAGAGGTAGATTTGTTCTTTTAACCTATAAAGCTCTTAGATAACATTTAAATTTTTTTTTTCATAAAAAAATCTGAGAAAATACTTGGCATTTCATGTGATTTCTGTCAAGCCTTGTTTTCTCTGAAAAATACACACAAGAAAATCAAAATATGTTCTGCTACAATTCTGAATAGCACTTTAAGGGTTAAGTACCCATAATATATATTTTTATGCCTGTGTAGGCTCTATTACACTTACCATGTTCTGGGCAAATTCATCAGATGACAAACAGATGGTATTTTTCTTATTTTTCAATCCTTTTTTTCTAGAAAAAAATAAGATAAATATTTAAAAATGTCTGCTGAATTTTTTACCACGCATGCAAAGTGTTAAAGTCTCCATATTCCTAAAAACATAGACATTTTTTATCTAAGAAAGGTTTATCAAATAGATATATAGTATTAATATGGTCATAAAATGTGACATCTGACAGCCTGTAAAATTTCAGTTTGTCTCTCGTTTTTGAACTGGATCAAAAATGAAATGATCTTTTATCTTCTCTCTGAATTAATGTTGACAACATTAATTCAGAGATACAACAAAAGATCATTTCATTTCAAAAACAAGAGTCTGTCTGAAATTTTACAGACTGTCAGGTGCCACATTTTATGATAGTATTTATACCATATATCAATTTATTAAACCTGTCTTTGAGAATAAAATGTCTATTTTTGAGGAATATGAAGCCTTTAAGTCTTTTTGTAAAGGAGAAATTGACAAGTCTCACTTGGTATGTTGTTGAAGACTGCTTAACCTATTTCAGATTGAATAAACACATTATACTGGAAGAGTCCAATTTCAGTTTTAAGTATGTCAGGCCATGTGATTTATATATTCCTAGAAAAAATAGCTGAACATTTTGTAAACAGTGTAGACCCTGATCAGATGCCGCATTTTGTGGCATCAGATCTGGGTCTGCATGGTTTGCCAGTTACCCTTTTAGGGGTTTCCAGCTAAGATTAAAATGAGTTAAAATATACTCATGTCCAGGTTTTGTAGTATAGATCAAATTTAATGCCGATTTAAAATAAAATTTTAAAGAGCATTATACTTATTATACATTATACTTAATTTTATACTTCAGATTAGTTTTGGTGGTATCTATAGTCTTATCCTTTACCACACTCTGGGCAGATTTAGCACATGACAAATTGATTATATTTTTCTCAGAAAACAGGTTTTGATATTTCATGCAATTTGCATCAAATGTTTTTCTCAGAAAACAGGCTTTGATATTTCATGCAAATTGCAGGAAATGTCAGTCTGTTTTCTGGGAAGAATAAGAAAACTGTTTCAGTATGTTGTCTGCCTAAATTTTTACCCAGTATACTAAGCATTAATTACATGTATTTGACATGGAAAAGATCATGATGGTGACGATGAATTTGTGTTTTACGGCTCCTTAAACAGTATTTTGGTCATACTGAGATGCTGTAAATGTACAGGTATATAATTTATCATTATAAATTCGTTAAGACCTGTGTACAACAATTTTCATATACAGTTGACCCTTGTTATCTCAAACTCGCTTATCTCGAATAACTGCTTATCTCGAAGTAAAAATCTGGTCCCTTCCTAAACATGAAAATCTAACGAGTTAAAAAAATATTGTGGAAAAGAGGAGAAATTGCTCCTAAGGAGCAATTTCTCCTTTTTTCCACAATATTTTCAATATATCTCTACTTCAAGAGTCCAGTTACGTATACATTTGTTAAATGTGGTTGTTCAAGTTATTTTTTCCTCAATTCTGCAAATCTGATATGTCGAGGTACGGATATCTCGAAGTATTTCAGAGAGCCCCTTGGAATTCGAGGTAATGAGAGTCGACTGTATATATGAGCTGTAACACCAAATATTGTACCTTTGAACATATGAATTGAATATTCAGATCAGCCTGTGATTTCACACAGTCTGATCAGACTCTTCATTGGGTGCATTTTGGAAATGCAAGGATGCAAATTCAAGACTGTGATCAGACTGCACAGATGCTCTGGCTGGTTTCAATCTTTGTTGGGTGCACATGTCAGAAGATATATTTTCTTAGCATTGCCATATTATTTCCCATATGATTTTTCATGATGAATTAAGACGTGTGCAAATGGATAGGGTCATGACCGCAGGTATCTCAATGAATATTTCCTATTTTTTTTTTTTTCTACAAAAGAATCATGTCTCAATCAGTACATTTTCTTAAAGAAATTACGAAATATCTTAAAAATACCTGCAATATCTTGAATATACTAATACATGTACTTGGGTTAGGCTAGGTCTTTCTGGTTTTCTTGTAGCCTAACATATGTTTCCTGGGAGCTTTCATTTTATGAGCCACAATTTCAGAAAATGTCGCTTCAGACGTGGGCCCAGTGAAGATTCAGATCGGCCTCACATTTGAGCAGTCTGATCAGAATCTTTACTACTCTAAAACAAAAGAATTTGTTCCCCTTCCTTTTAGAGTAGACCCCTTTTCAGAAAGGAGGCAAAACAATTTGTACAGAGTTGCCTCCCCTGAAAGGGTGTCCATACCTCTTAAGCAATGGCCATTGCCATTTACATTTAACATTGCATAGTGTGCTTTTTTCTATTTATCATATAACATTCCATTTTATGTAGTAAATAGGGCAACCTAGATGAAAAGAGATTTTCAGGCAAATGGAAACTGCTTTATCACATATTTATTACTATATTTGCCATGATAGCCTGTCTTTTGTAAGTGTGGTAATTTGTTCCCAATACTTTGGTTACAATATCAGAAGGCACAGATAAGCAGGCTGATGGCCAGAAACAGTGTACAGTAGAACTTCAATGGCTCGAGCCCAGATGGCTCGTTTACCATGGATGAGTCAAACACTTTCTCGAGTCCGCAGGGATTGCCTCCAAATACGATATACGGATAATTTAGGGAGATTTTCTTCTTTTATCTTGCAAACATATGCTGTGTGTACTCATTAGAATTGCCTCAATGAGGCAATTCTAATGAGTACACACAACATACATTTATAATATAGAACACCAAAAAGATATCCCACAATTATTTCCATTATGCCTCCTGGTATGGCACTAATAGTAACCCTCCGTGGCTCAAACTACCGCTGTCTCGAACAAATTTTCATGGTCCCAAAGGGGTTCGAGCCATCGAAGTTCAACTGTATTTTGAACCAAAAGCACATATATATTTTCAACAGAAAGATGTTATCACACTGCCAGGGCTGATAATGGGAAACAGTGTAATATTAACTGACAGAGGTTATCAGGCCACTCATGTTATGGTGATGTCAACAGCATATTGTAATGTGAATGATAGGATATCATATTGCATGCGTTCACATACTGGAATCAATATTCTGTTTTCACATCTCTTTTGGTGATTTGGCTTCAAAACAGGAAGCAAATTTGAATATGTGATAAACATATTATGACATGGTATTTAGTTATCGCCATCTGTATCAACCATAACTATTATCTGGCCTCAGGCTAAAGCATTTGGGCAGATTATGGGGTTTGGGGCTGATACAGAAGATGGTAACCAGATCACTATATGAATGCGATAGAATTACTGGATTTCGTAGAACTTTGATGGTCAGAAGTGAAATTATATCACACTGCCAGGGCTGATAATGGGAAACAGTGTAATATTAACTGACAGAGGTTATCAGGCCACTCATGTTATGGTGATGTCAACAGCATATTGTAATGTGAATGATAGGATATCATATTGCATGCGTTCACATACTGGAATCAATATTCTGTTTTCACATCTCTTTTGGTGATTTGGCTTCAAAACAGGAAGCAAATTTGAATATGTGATAAACATATTATGACATGGTATTTAGTTATCGCCATCTGTATCAACCATAACTATTATCTGGCCTCAGGCTAAAGCATTTGGGCAGATTATGGGGTTTGGGGCTGATACAGAAGATGGTAACCAGATCACTATATGAATGCGATAGAATTACTGGATTTCGTAGAACTTTGATGGTCAGAAGTGAAATTATATAGTTTGAGTACTGTAAATGTCCTAAAATTTCAAACACTTTATTCCATACTTTTTTGACTAAAGTTTGCTTTTTATGTAGTTATTTTTTAGAATACTTAGTGAAATAGCAAACAGCGCAGACCCTGATCAGACTGCTCCTTCAGGATCAGTCTGATCAGGGTCTACACTATTTGCATAGGCCATCTTGTCAGAACCTTTGATGTACGGAATTCTAGGATATATACCATAGCGTACATTCTTATCAGACTGTATCTAGAGATCAGTCTAAACCTTCACTGTTTTTGTATGCTCGAAGACCTCTTTTCTCTTAATGTAAGCCAAGTACAATGTAGTACTTAGAAACTGCTGAGATAGACCTGTATAAGTAAAAGCAAGCAAACATATCTATCATTTTGTTGGCACTCAATACCTGGAAAGAGCTTTAGACATGTAGGGGCATGTCCTAAAATTAAGCTGCCTCCTCTCAAAATGGCAGCAAAATCTTTCAGATGTTACGTATCATTTGTTTTAAATGGGCACAAGCAAAAAATACTCATCACATGTGAAATGCGTATACATTCATGCCTGTACTTATTTGCGAAATCTTACCTGTGTCAGTTTACCACATGACCAATTCATTATGCAGTGGCAGTGTTATACTGTAAACTGACACCTGAAGATTTTGCTAATTTTCATAGGAAGACAACTTCTGCAGATAGGAATTTGTTTTCCTGTTATTTAAGTCCTTTCAAAAATGGGCGTTACTCTTAAAAGAGTTCACTTGCACAGGATGCAGATTTGTTCCTTTGAGAGTAGCCCCTCTCACACATGCACACGACACTGAAAAGGGAAGCGAATGTGTTCATATCAGTGGTTTTCCCTTGGTGTATCGATTCCCCCGAGAGCTATAACAAATGTTGATCAGGATAACAGTTTGCATATGCATTAACTCATTTATTGCAAACAGTGTAGACCCAGATCAGATGCTGCAGTGTGAGCATCTGATCAGGGTCTACACTGTTTGCATTCAATACAGGGCTTTCTATAAAACAATAATAATGAAAAATAACCAGAGGCCCTGCTATTGGAAATAGGCCAGTCGAAAGAGTTATGGTAGAAGAGTCCACTTGGCATAAATGGGTTAAGATCTGTTTGCTTGTATCTTCTCATCAGTCATCTGTCGACTTGCCAGCAAGCTGCATGTTGTTCATGTGTATGCTTTTTCTATATGTAAACATTTTACGCAATAAATTACATGTATGGTAAACTATCGGATTGTTTGTTTGAAACATAGCTCGAGATGGCCTTTTTTTCATTTGTATCCTTCTTGTTTCTCAGCAAAAACATGCTTGGTTCTCATTTGAAGAGCCGCGCCGAGGCACTTCTTTTAAGTACCCACTACATGTTTTCTTGGAGAAAAAAGAAAAATATCTGAATACCCTGCTATGTTGAAACCACCCCACATTGGATAATTCAATCCAGTAAGAGAACATGGGATGAGTCCAACAACAGGTAAGTGGTGAACAATGTAGACCTTGATCAGATGCTGTGTTTACACTATTCATCCATCTGTCTGAGTACTTGAGTAAATACAGTATGCACTAGGCAATTACATGGAAACTCAAGACTGCTGAAATCAATTATGCAAGCCCAGATCAGCTGCATGGATGCTCAGGTTGTTCAGTGTTTGCTGATTTCACACTATGACTTAGCCTTCTGTCATATTTCTGTGAAACTAGAAATTTTTGTTTGCAAAAGAGTATGCCCCCAACTATGTGTTTGTACCTACACAAGTAGAGGGGACTTTAAATGCCAAAGATAATTTTGTTAATGTGGCCCCATTCAACCTCCTCAAATCAATGTCATATACTGCCAGTATACCAAAAATCAACTCCCTAGGTCAAATGGTTAAAAAGTTAGAAAAATGCCAAAACTGAAAAGGGGCATAACTCATAAATTTTTTCTGATTATTTTTAAAAAATGTCAAGTAACTACTTGTTCAAAACTAGGAGCTCGCTGATCTTCTGCAGTCGGGAGCACTTGCCACTGGGACATGGGGTTGCCTGACTATTCTATAAATTTGGATGAAGTCTAGTTGTGTAGGTGATAGTATTACGGTGTGGGTTCAGCATTACTGGACATACACCTGAACCAGACCATACTGATGTGACTACCTATCAGAGCCTTTGACATTACTCCAGATACAGGGAATACATGTATTCTGTAACCTCGACAAGACAGTTCATTATAAGATGGTTTTGTACATATAATGGTTTAAATTTAAGGTGGACCCCAAAAATGTATCCAAATAAAAAGATATAGATTATATAGAAAAATGACCATTTATGGTCATTTTTTATACCCCGCCACACAATAGTGGCGGGGTATTATGGTTTCACGTTGGACGTCCCGTGTGCCTGTTCAGCCATCCATCAATTGTACATCCCTTGAGCCGTCCGTCCGTATTTCGTTTCCGGATGATAACTTGAGTAAACAGCAATGGATTATCACTAAATTTGGTATGTGCATTGATATTGTGGTGATCTGGTTTGGGATTGCTAATGGGCAAATTTTGACTGAGTTATCTGCCCAAGACACGCCCATATTTTCATTTCTGGATGATAACTTGAGTAAACCTCAATGGATTTTCACCAAACTTGGTATGTGCATTGATATTTTGGAGATCTGGTTTGGGATTGCTAATGGGCAAATTTCGTCAAATTTTGACAGAGTTATCTGCCCAAGACAGCATACCCATATTTTCATTTCCAGATGATTAATGAGTAAACCTCAATGGATTTTCACCAAACATGGTATGTGGATCAATATTGTGGAGATCTGGTTTGGGATTGCTAATGGGCAAATTTTGACAGAGTTATCTGCCTAAGACACGCCCAAATTTTCGATTCCGGGCGATTACTTGAGTAAATGTCAAAGGACAATACTGGTTAACCGCTTAGAGGACTAAGCCTGCCCAGTAAACGTGTGGTTAGGTAAACTGACCGCGCTCGACATGACCCCATTGGGTTGACTGGGCCGTAAAACCTCAACACAAACAAACAAACATGCATTGATATGAAGGAGATCTGGTTTGGGATTGCTAAAGGGCAAATTTCGCCAATGTTTGACTAAAGTTATCTGCCCGCAACATGAGAATGGCGGGATATTATAGTTTAACGCTTTTATCTATATAATTTATACATTTTTGTATGGTCATTTTTCTATATAACCTACATGTATATATTTTTATTTGAATACAACATGGTTGTTTAGCTGACTCTATTGTTTGCTTTGGATCCGAGCAATAGTATTATAGAAGTTTTGGTGTACTGTAATTTACATATATAGCTCCTGATAAGGTTTTTTTTCAAACAAAACAAAAAGTATTGAAGGCACTACCAATAAGTACCCATGTTTTCGTGAATAAGTAACAAATATTTACCCGATACCCTGTCTTATCTGGAGCTATGGTATTTACCCTAAATATCGGGGCACCTAAATATGTTCCAGTACCTGTCCTAAAATTTGAACACAACCATTTTATACCTTACGAGATGCGTCTAAAAACTGCTGGATGAGTGGCAAACACTGTAGACTGATCAGCTGCTGCATTCTTTGGCATCTGATTAGGATCTACACCCTTTGCTCAGACCTGACTGTTCCAGTACGTTTAGGGTAATTATGGTAATTTTTATTTTTGTTACAAAACATACTTTGGATAGTCAATTCCAGTGAATACCTGCAAGCTATGTTTTAACATACAAATATTTACCCTAAATTATCTCGTACTTGGACCACATCACCATGAAGAGAAATGGAAGTATATCAAATCCAAGATGCCACTAGCTCTTATGATGATCCCATCATCATGGTCAAGACATGAAAACTGGTGTTATGATCATGTCTTGTATTCCTCTGGCATGGCAAAGACGATGCTGCAAGAAACAATTGAAGGGACAAGGGAAAGGTAGAAGAAAAGATGGTAAGATAACATGGGTCACATCAAGCAAAAAAGTGCCTTCAAACATGCGCAAAATGTGCTGATTCAGATCATCCTGTGCTTGCCAAAGGTATCATCCAAGCCTTTGCTCTCCATTCATATATTCTGTAGTATCCAATGATTCTGGTAGCAGAATGTGAAGGCCCTGATTAGACTGTGCGGATGAGCAGGCTGATCAGGGCTGTCACTGTCGGCTCTTGCCCGAAAGACGCGCTTTTGCATGGCCCAGCCAATATAATGGACTGGACTGATCTTACTTAACCTTGCTACTTCATAAAGCGCAGTTGACAAGTCAAACTGGATGGAAACAGTCTGAAAGTTATCAGTGGTACGCCAATGACTGACAAAGTAAAGAACCAAGTGATCCTAAAATCATTGCACCAAATATTTCTTTATCTGAAGCAATGGTTTTAGATTCAGACATTTTTACTTGGAATGGTCCCTATATACACTGGAACCGCCATAACACGGTTCATTATTAGAGAGTTTTAGATATAAGACAGTTAAATAGTGGACCCAAAAAGTGGTGTATCCAAAAAAAAAAAATGTATAAATACTGAAAAATGACCATTTATGGTCATTTTATATTTTACCAATACAGTTTTGTTTGGATACAAAAATACACAAACAGAAAATGATCATAAATGGTCATTTTTCTATACATGTATAATCTATACATTTTTGTTTGAATACAACATGGTTGTAAACAACTATTTATGGTTATTTTTCTATACAATCATTACATTTTTGTTTGGCTGTTAAAATGTATAGATAATATAGAAAAATAGAACTTTATTAAAGTTTCTATCGCATCTGTGCACTAAAATGTAAAAACAAGTACCAGAAGAGAGAGAGAGTTGTCGTCTTAGATAAAACAACCAGTTAACGCTTAGCACTCTGGGTAAAATTTTAAGCAGACGACATTTTGAAATATTTTTCTCAATTTTCCTAGAAAACAGGATTTGACATTTCATGCAAATTGTCTCCTAAGGAGACAATTTGCATGAAAAGTCAAATCCTGTTTTCTGGGAAAAAATAGGGAAAATATTAATTTGTCGTCTGCTGAAAATGCCCAGAGTGGTTAAGTGAAATTGACTGTAAACTTTTACAGTTTGCAGACTTCATTTAGGGTGGATGCTAGGGTGCACACAAGTTCACGGACAAAAAAAAAATGGAGGGATGGAAACTTGCATGCCTAAGTTGCCCATGCTAAAGCAGATTGACCAAAATGACCATTTATGGTCATTTTTCTATATAATCTATACATTTTTGTTTTGATATAATACAGTTTTATAACTAATACGGTTTTTGCTTTGGATCCTAGAATAGTGTTATCAAAAGTTTGTGGTGTATTTTGATGATAAGACCCACAAAGTGAATGTCTTAACATTTTATTATCATTGCTCATACATGCACATAAATAGCTTGTAACTTATTGTTACAACAATAGGGTAAAATGTAAAAACAGTGAATGCACTTATTCCTAAAACAAACAGGAGCTCTGCTGTGTGAAAAGAAGATCTTAGGTCATGTGTGGACAGTGAAAGCCCAGATCAATCTTCATATCTGTGCAGTCTGATTAGAGCTCACATTGTCTGCTTACAGTATCATGTTACCTTACTACCCTAAAAATTGGGACATCTTTACTCCTTACCATAGTTGTCCTAAAATTCTGAGTACTGTATTCGACCTAATTACCACACCGTGCACTTAGGTTTTTCAAAATTACTGGGAAGAATATATATCCACCTATACGAAGGGTACACTTAAAACACGATCAGCGAAGGACTTATCAAATGATGCTTATACAACGTTTTTTGTGTGTGTTTTCCTGATTTTCTTTATAAAAGCATATGTTGTGGGTACTAATTTGAATTGCATCGACAAGTCCATGCAATTCAAATGGGTATCCACAACATATGCCTTTATAAAGAGGTAGACAAAAAAGTACACTGG
Organism: Anodontia alba; assembly: GCA_964016985.1. Classification (NCBI taxonomy): domain Eukaryota; kingdom Metazoa; phylum Mollusca; class Bivalvia; order Lucinida; family Lucinidae; genus Anodontia; species Anodontia alba. The sequence continues at coordinate 55,784,021 of OZ024834.1, read as the reverse complement.
CTGTAATCTTAAGACTATGGATTTGCTTCAGTGTGCGCTTATAGGAGTATGTGCGGTAATTAGGTTGAATGCGGTAGGTCCATTTTACTACCTACTCATGAGTCTAAAAACTGCTGGATGAGTGGCAAACAGTGCAGACCCTATCAGATGTTGCATTCTGTGGTACCTGATCTGGGTCCACACTGTTTGCTCAAGCCTGTGTGTCCCAATATTTAGAGTTATTATGGTAATATGGAATACTGACAAAAAACCTGATTAGTCTGCTTAACCCTTGTCCTGCTGAATAAATTAAGATGCCACACCCACTTCTAATTTTCAGCCAATCAGAATTTTGCTATAAATTCACATACTTGATGGCAAACAGTGCAGATCTAGATCAGTTGGCTTCTTCAGAAGCCAACTGATCTAGATCTACACTGTTTGCAAAGCAGGGTATATCCGGGCTCAGCAGGACAAGGGTTAAATTTGGAGACACTGCCCATGCTCGAACTTTTTTCACAGCTAAGCTAGTACATCTTTCTCGTCACTACCACATTCTGTATTATCACAGTAATTGTCATTATTCCGAGAACAGCTATATGGTTGCCTTGGTAACATAACTTTGAAATGTTATTCCTTTTCTTTTGAAATAGTCATTATAATGGCTGTCGCAGCAATTCGTACAAATTCCTGTTTAACCCATAAAACTATAGTCACAACAGCAGCACAAGACATTCTACACCAAGTTGTTTAAAGCATCGTTAACTTAACAACCTCGTTAATGACAAACTGGTTAACTGTTGTAGCTAAAGTATTTTCAAATATATTGATATTATTGCTGCAAAAATTTGAAGAGCTCTTGCAATGCAAAAGCTACTCGCATTTTTCAGCACAAAATATCAATGTATTTGCCATATTTCAAAATAGAAAATTTAAAGTCACTTTAGCTAACAACTTTGTTTAGTTTTGAACAACTGGGCCCAGATTATTACTAGTAGTAGTAGTTTGTTTTTTTTTTTTTGTTTTTTTTTCTGAGAAAATAAGGCTTGGTAATTCATGGGGGTCATCTGCCTAGCTAGTAGATGATTCACACAGAAATGAGCCACAATATGGGAAAACAAAGTCTGAGTCTGATCAGTCACACAGCCTGATCAGAATTTCTTTGCAACCTTGGCTATCCAAAATGTAACCAGTGAAGATTCTGATCCATCACGAAAACATACCTATGTTATTTTGACCCCCTTAAACCCCACTTTTATATAGTAAAACTGGGGTATACAGGGGTATACATTATTTTTCTTATTTCTGCTCAAAAACATAGATTGTGGGTACTCGTTAGAACCGCCTCAGTGAGGCGGTTCTAACGAGTACCCACAATCTATGTTTTGAGTAGAAATATGAAAAATATCAGAGTTTTTCATCTGAAAATTTTTCAGTTTTTGGAGGTGAAATTTTCTATATATTTGAATAGGCGTGTTCCCGTAATGACACGGGAACACATGTCCAAAAATACGTTCTCTGACATTGCAGCTCAAATATCAAGCCTTATATTTTCCACAAAAAAATGTAAATGTTGCCTGCTACAATTCTGAACAGTGTTTTAGGAGATAAAAGCGGGTAAATGTCTTTTATAACAAATCATTCTGTAATACCATAAATAAATACCTTAAAATAATTTGGACAGTTAATTAACCCTTGTCCTGCTGAACCCAGATATACCCTGACTTTGCAAACAGTGTAGATCCAGATCAGTTGGCTTCTGAAGAAGCCAACTGATCTGGATATGCACTGTTTGTCATTAACTTTTTGAATTTTTATCAACAATCTGGATCCAGTAATCTGAATGGCTGAAAATTAGAAATGGGAGTGGCATCTTAATTTATTCAGCAGGACAAGGGTTAAAATAATGAAACACATGTAATTACTAATTTATATTCACTAAGATGACAAATTTCCAACTTGCAAAGAAATGATTCACATGAAATGTCTAGCCTTAATTTCTCTAAAAAAAAATCAAAAGGTTGTCTGCTGCAGTTGTGATTAGTACTTAAGGGTTAATCAATTCTAATGTTAGTTTATGGGTACATATGCAATCAGACACTAATGTGATTACATGTAAGGTGGATTTGTAGTCTGTATTATGGACCAGCAACTAGACCATAGCTCTTTATAACCTAGAAAAATATTTTTATTTCTCCACAAAACCATATGTTCTGGAACTCATAAGCAGCACTCTAGCAAGGCCACATCTAACAACATATGCTTTTAAGGAGAAAACAAAATAATGTTTACTCACAGCTCCAGATAAGAAGGGGTAGCCAAATAATTGACCGGCGCGCAAATCATGCTGGTCTCTTAATACAGCTTTGGATTTTTACATATGGGAGCATGTTCGATTAGCTCACTAAGGACTTTTTATATTTGCTGAGATTGTCAGTTTGTGACGATCCCGGCAAATATAAAAAAAAAACCTTATTACAAACTGTGTTATAAACAGATTAATTATTTTATTTCCATTTCAATCAAGAAATTTCATAAAGCTTAATAAAAGTAAACATGAACTCTTTCGGTGCCAAATTTCAGATGACATTATCCTCTGCTTTTCTTTTTTAACAAACTATCGCTTGAAAAGAAGTTTATAAGTAAAGTTGAAAGACTGAATGTCAAACCTCGTAGATCCAGATGAGACTGCTCATATGAACCGTCTCATCTGGATCTATGCTGTTTGCAAAAGCCTATTATTATCGCCTGTGGCACTGAAAGTGAAAGAATCATATTGTTGTTCGATTTTACCTGTTACATGGAAAATTCATTAAACTTTAGTATACCCTTGTCCAGTATCTCTATGTAAACATGAACAAAATTTGCGCCGGTACTTAGATGTTTTGAATATTTTGTCTTGTATATTTCTTATTTTCCATGAAAACATATGTTGTGGGTACTCATCAGAAGTGCCTTGCTGAGATGCTTCTAATGAGTACCACAACATATCTTTTCATGGAGAATTAAGAAAAGTATCAATATAATTTAGATGAAAAAAAAAAAAAGCAGCTTCTTCTTGGGTGAGCATCTTATGTACAGCTACGTGGACTAATATTTTCAATCTTTTTCCTTTATCTACAGCATAAGCCACAATGTACTAAAACAATGGTTGACTTTAATGAACAGACATTTTTAAATCAGATGACATTTTGGGACGTTATATTGTTTATATTTTCCCAAAAGCAGGGTTCAAAATTTCCACCAAAAACCAACTTCTACAATTCAGAAAATATAGTGATAGACTGATCACTTTCATATACATGAGCTTCAAAATTTCAAAATCTGCAAAAGCACCTTCTTTCTTTCACTACTGACTAACCTTAACAAGACCATGTCACAGGACAGGATAGATCATCCATAGCTACAGATAAGAGGGGGTATCCACATAATATTTTTCTTATTTCTCTACAAAAACATATGTTGTGGGTACTCATTAGAAGGGCCTCGAAGAGGCACTTCTAATGAGTACCTACAACATATGTTTTTGTGGAGAAATAAGAAAGATATCAGCATTCTTCTGATGAAAAAAGCGCCTTTTCTGTTGCTATGGATCACCTAACTTCCACTGGCCCATCATGTAAAACATTTCTAGGACCTTTACCTCAAGGTCAATTAGTGGGTGTTGGGCTTCTGTTAAACAAAACTTTGTAAGAGTACATGTATCTAACATCAGTCCAATTATCAATGCCACTGAGTAAGTGGTTAATGAAAGTCAGTACACACATCAGAACAAGATTAACCCTTAAAGCACCAGGCAAAATTGCAGCAGACAATATTCTCTGTTTGTTTGTTGTTTTTTTTTGTTGTTTTTTTTTTTCAGGTATTTTTCAAAGAAAATAAGATTTGGCATTTCATGTAAATCATCTTTTTTTCAGAGAAAATAAGACTTGCATTTCATGTGAATCATCTGTTAGGCTGATGATTGAATTGAAATGTCAAGCCTTATTTTCTTTGAAAAAAAAAAATCATTTTTATTTTTATTTTTCTGTCAAATGTTGTCTTCTGCAGCTGTGATTGGCACTTTAAGGGTTAAGACAGTTCAATCGACTCCTCCGTCAGAAGGCTATATTTGTTTGTGTTGAGGTTTTACGGCCAAGTCAACCCAATGGGGTCATGTCGAGCGCGGTCAGTTTACCTAACCACACGTTTACTGGGCAAGCTTAGTCCTCTAAGCGGTTAAACCAGCCCATGCGTAAATCCTTAGACAAACAATATCATGATACCTGTATTTGTCAATGAAAATTGCATGTGTACCTGTATTTATCAATGAAAAAGTACATAGGTAATATTGTTTGTCTAAGCAATAACATTAACCGTTAACTGGTAAGCTAGTTTGGTTGGTCAGGTTTTGGTGTCATTTACTGGTCAGGTGATTTCACGGAGGACTCAATTGTTGCAGTTACTAAATTGACTAATTCTGCAGGTATCCCTTCATCTTAGAGAATTATATGTCCGTCACTACTCATTTATGTCGGGTTTAAGACAGTTTGTGTTAATACAGGAAAAGAATTACAAAAAAAAAAACAAAATAAAAAAAACCTACAGCTTTCAGCATATTTACCAACAGAATGTATCAAATTCCTTAACAGCTATTGTAACAGACTATGCAATCAGGGCCCAGTTGTTCAAAGCGTCATTAGCTTAACGACCTTGTTAAGGGTCATTTCGTTAACTGTTTTAGCAGATTCAATATACAATATTCTGATATTTTTTGCTGAAAAAATGTGAGTAGCTGCAAAATAGGGACCTGGCGAATGTTAATGCATTGAAAAACCATGTTCGATCCCTATTATTGCATAAAAACTGAAAACATTACTACATTTCGCACTATTTCTTGCACTATTTTGTTTTGCCTTTTCACCGATGTCTCACGAACGTAATTTCCACTGACTATGCTCATTTTAGGGCCAGGCAGTAACGGCAGCAAATCTGTGGCCCGGTACGATCATACTGAAAGTTGCATAGCCGTGCATTAACAGCGCGTGAATTGCCTTGTTAATACATGGCTTTTCGCCGGTTAATGCACAGCTGTTAATAACGTGTGGCACTGCTTTTTATGCAATAATTCAGCGATAATTTTTTTCTTATTTCTCCACAAAAAAAAATGTTGTAGGAACTCATTAGAAGTGCCTAATACATTTTTATAGAGAAGTGGAGAAAATTTTCCCAGATTCATCAACAAATACGCTTCCTTAACACATCCTGGGATAGTAGGAAAGTATTCTAAATTCGAATAGCAAAGATCTTGATCAGACTACACTAGCTGAACTGGGCATTCACTTTTTCCAATTGGCATGACACCTTTATCAATATTTTTTTTTCTGGACAGAAAATTTTCTAATACAGTCGAACTTCAATGGCTCGAACACCTTCGGGACCATGGAAAATTGTTCGAGCCATGGGTAGTTCAAGCCAATGAAGGTTAATCATAGTGCCAGGTTGGGAAGCAAATATCGTTAATTATGGGAAATCTATCAATCTTCTACATAATAATTGTATGTTGAGTGTACTCATTAGAATCGTCTCGAAAAGGCGATTCTAATGAGTACACACAACATACAATTTCATAATGAAATACGAAAGCATCCTTAAATATTTGTTTTCTTGATCCATCAGAAGAATTTCGTAGGGATTCAAAACCGAGTCCATGGTGAACGAGCCATCAGTGTTCGAGCTATTGAGATTCCACTGTATCTCATTTAAGCATTTTAATGGCCAGATTCTTTGATGTAAGATATTATATATATATGGTTCCAGTTAACCTACCTTTCTTTGTTCTTTCACCCTACCCTAATCATTTTTCCATACTCTGCCAAATGGTAACATTACCGGAAGAGCTAGTCTTGAAGTAACGGTGCTTTATGCATAGCTCATGATAAAAGCGGGTATCAGGAACACATTTTTCTTATTTCTTCATGAAAACATATCTTGTTGGTTATCATTAGAAGCATCTCTCAGAGGCACTTCTAATGAGTGCCCATAATATATATTTAAGTGGAGAAATAAGGAAAAACAACAGATTTTGTTTAAAAAAAAAAAATAAAAAAAAATAAAACAACCTTATTTGGAGCTATGTTAATGTATGTGCCAAGCACAAAAGTCCAGGGCCCAGTTGTTCAAAACTAACGATGTCATTAGTTAACGATTCGTTAAAATTTACAGCGAGTGATACGCAAATATGCTGAAATTTTTTGCTGAAAAAATGTGAGTAGCTTTTGCAGTGCAAAAGCTACTCACATTTTTTCAGCAAAAAAATATCATAATATTGTATATTGAATATGCTAAAACTGTTAACAAAATGACCCTTAACGAGCTTGCTAAGCTAACGATGCTTTGAACAAGTGGGCCCTGATCATCCTGCACAGCACTATGTACAAGTACTGTCTTACCAAGGCCCTCCCTGTCTGCCCGTACTGTTATTAGATTAGGATTCTGTTAGTGAACAGAGAAGCATTATCAGCCTTAGTGTAAATATGCAGGCAAATCTGGATGTGCACAGTTTGCATTTTTGTTACAAAAGTATAACTATTTTAAGGTAATATTGTGATTAATTTTTATCCATGAAGAAACCCATGTTATTTTTTTTTTCTACTAGGCACACAGTATAACCAGATGTTATAAAATGTTTAGATGCAAAAACAACAAAACTATTTACCACCTTTATCTGGCCCTTAAAACTTTCAATAAAAAATATGCAAAAGATAAAATAATTTGCCAGCACTGTAACAAATTATTTTCGAATGGTAACAGGAACCATATATTTAATTTGTCTTGGCCTAAGAAAGAAATATCATCTGAATACTCTGCTTATCTGGAGCTCTAGCAATTGTCTGTGAATGCAGAATATAGCCATCTATTTCATTCGTTGCACAACCACAGCATTCAACAATTTAGCTTGTTCAATTGTCTCTAATTCATTTGTTAATTCTCTATTTGGAAATGTTGTCTGGAGAACAAAGTTTGCACCTGCATACTGTGGACGTGATCTGAGATAAATTGTTAAGGAAACATTTTTCTTTACATTATTGAGAATAATTATACATAACACAAGATGTTACAATTTTCTACAATCCAAAAGTATTGAAATTTTCTCGTTTCTCCAAAAAATGTATGTTGAGAGTACTCATTACAACTGCTTCACTGAACTGCTTCTAAGAGTACCAACAACATAGGTTTTCATGGAAAAATAAGAATTTATTTTACGGCCCAGACAACACTGTTAAGGTCATGTCAAGCTGGTCAGTTAACCTAATGACATTTTTTTCCAAAGCTTGCTCCAAGTGATTAATCAGTATTTTACGCACATACTTTCACCAGTAACTGACTGCTGCCCTTCTTGAATCAGCAGAATTGGGTGAATAACCTTAGAAATCATTACATGATTCATTTTGTGGCATCTGATCTGGATCTGTACAGTTTGCAAATTACCCTTTTGGGCGTCTACAGACTAAAATGGGTTAACAAAACTTAAATCAGTGAGCGCTAATGTCAACACCAATACCAGGGGTATGCAATAGCATCGTCATGTACTTTCCCACAGAGGGAGTTACAAGAATTTTCAAAAGTGATTAAAAGGATACGAGGTAATGTGTCTTCTTATGTCTTCAACTTTGTGTGTATGGTTAAACTTTGCCACCAATCTGCAATACAAATAAATGCATATGAGAAACACATGCCACTATCATACTTAGTCTTTTAAAATATTCAAACAGACGTGCCCAAGTAAGACCAAACTGCTCAAATCTTAACAGCAATTTGAGCCTGTTATACACTGTTTGCTTTATAAGGTAAATGGACACGACAGATTCTCCGCCATTTTGAAAAGAAAATTTTTTTGTGACTTTCTGTTGATTTTCTGCTCACCAATCCCCTTCTGAAAAGGGGTCTACCCTGAAAGGAAAGAATTTGCTCCCCTCGGGAGCAAATTCTTTCCTTTTAGGGTAGACCCCTTTTCCGTAAGAGTAATACCACTTTTGACAGAGTTGTGTCCCTTCAAAATATATCAATTCCCCATAATAGTCATGTCTGAATATTTACTATAAAAATAGAAGGTATGGTAGTATTTGCTATTCATACATATGTATGAGGAAAGAGCTTTAAATGGGAAATGTTCCCATTAGGTGGCAAACCTGTTGGATTAGACCAAGTGAACCTTTCACACAAACCATCCTAGAACTTGTAGAATCCTTACAGTGACTGGCAGAGTACCTGCTGACGTGTCCAAAAACTGCTGGATGATTAGCAAACAGTGTAGACCCTGAGTTTAATGGCCCAGTCAACACTATTAAGATCATGTTGAGCCTGTCAGTTTACCTCACCACTTTTACTGGGCAGGCTTAATCCTCAGAGTGGTTTACTAGTACTCATGCACATTCTGTGCCAGAAACTGTAAGTCAAAGGGAAACAATGACCACAGAAAATATTTCATGATTAATCTCCATGAAAGAATGTTGCAGGACCCTGTGGGGATTGAACCACATCATCCTAAACACCAGTTGGATGCAAATCTGACTGAGCCACTGCGGCCGGTCTATTTGCTCAGGTTTGTCTGTTTGAATACTTAGGAAACATATGGAACTCTCCTTATCTTGGTATAGCTACAGATAAGAGGTGGTATCCACATAATATTTTTCTTATATCTTGACGAAAACATATGTTGTGGGTACTCATTAGAAGCGCCTCGCTGAGGCGCTTCTAATGAGTACCCACAACGTATGTTTTCGTCAAAAAAGAAGAAAACTATCACTACTTTCTGGTTGAAAAAAGCTCCTTATCTGGCCTATGCTTGAATATGATAAACAAGAAATATACCTTGAGCCATCTGCTAATCTAATCTGTATACTAGTTGTCGGTTTGGAATCATCTGCCTGAACACTGGAGGAACCTTCTAATGGTGGCTGGGACTGACCACCCGTCCTTGTCGATGTGGAAGCACCAACTACTCTTGGAACTGGACTACATATCAAATAAACAGAAAAAAAGAGCAAGATTTTATTCAGCCTTAAAGCACCAAGCTAAATCATAGGAGATGAAATTCTAATTTTTTATCTTATACAATGTAATTTTTCAGAGAAATTATGATGGCATTTCATGTGAATCATCTGCCTAGCAGATGATTCACATTAAATGCCAAACCTTGTTTTCCAGGAAAAATACAAAAAAAATCATGTCTGCTGCAGTTGTGATAGTGCTTTAAGGGTTAGAGCTGTATTATACATGTAACTTTTGATATTTATAATGTACATTTACCATATTTATCTTTAACCCACTGTAGACTGAATAGACTCCCCAACACTATATATTGGAAGAGTCCAATTTCAATATTAGGTATGTCAGACTATGAGATTTAGATATTCTAGAAAAAAAATGGCTAAATACTTGCAAGCAGTGGGGACCCTGATCAGATGTTGCATTCTGCAGCGTCTGATCTGGATCTGCACTGTTTGCTAATTACCCTTTTAGGGGTTTCTAGAGTATAAATAGTTTAATACTGGGATATTTTAACTTCTTATCATACTTGTCCAAAAATTTGGACAAGTCCATTTCACTGTCTTTGACAACTGCTCACTTACATATGTACTCTGGAACCGCTTTATAATTCATTTTAGCATGGTTTCAAATATAACAGGGTTTAAAGATGGCTCCCAAAACATTGTATCCAAACAAAACTCTATAGATTATATAGGAAAAAAAATAACCATTGACAGTCTCCTTTTCTATATAGTTTACACATTTTTTTTTGGATGCAACACCATTGTTTAGCTAACACCAGTTTTGCTTTGGATCTTAGCAATAATGATAAAAGGTTGTGTTGTATTACCTTCCTAATGTATGACCTTCCCCTGTAAAAGCTTTAATTGGCACCTTTGGTTTGACATAATCTTCAGTCCTGTGATCTTCCATGTTGAGATTTACCTCTCCTCCCTTTGCTGCACGTATCAGTTCTCTAGGCACTTGCCTGTAAACACACACAGGACAGTTAACGCTGACCCTTTCAACTCCACAGATGAACAAAAAGGTTATGCAAACAATGTAGATTCAGATGAGACGGCTCCTATGAGCCGTCTCATCAGGATCTACACTCTTTGCTTTTTCTATCTTATCACTACTATGTTTGCCATTGTATTTTCGATTTTTATCTACCCGACATCCCTGATTGAGATAATGGACACATTAAATTTCACAAATGGACGAGTCCACTTCAGAAACTCAGGGTGAAAGGGTTAAACCCATTTATGTTGGTGGACTCTTGTACAATAACTTTTTGGACTGGTCTGTTTGCAATAGCAGGGTGTCTGATTACTTTCTATTATAACTGTTTTATTGAAATTCCTGTAGTTAATGCAAATAGTGTAGATCTGATCAGACACCACAGAATCTGATCTGGGTCTGCACTGTTTGCCAGTTTCCCTTTTGGGGGTCTCCAGACTAAAATGGGTTCAAGGCCTAAAGACTGAAACAGTATGGACAGTTCCATGTTTACTTTACTGAAATTTGTTGTTGTTTTTTCCTCTATTTCCTTTTTGTGTTTGTTTCACATACTTGATAGAGCAACATTTTTTTTTTTTTTTTTTTTTGGAGTTGAGGTTTTATGGCCCAGTCAATCCATTAAGGTAATGTAGAGCCAGTAAGATGGAGCAACAAACAGTAATCAGATTGCTCCTTAAAAACCAATATGATCTGGGTCTGCAGGATATACCTAGGTCCTTTTTAAATCAGAACAAAAATGTGTAAGAGACTTTGGATATTTACCATAAATACAATCTATAGGGGGAGGTTCTCTAATAGAATATTTTTTTTGTCTAACAATGGTTTAGCAAGATAAAGAATTTGTTTGAGTTCTTATTTAACCCTTAAAGCATCAAGAAAACCTGCATCTGAAAATGTCGTCTGCTTATGTTGTCTGCTGCATCTTCTTGCAAACTTTTCAAACTTACATTTTGCATATAGGCAAACAGTGTGGACCCAGATCAGACTGCTCCTAAAGGAACAGTCTGATCTGGGTCCATACTGTTTGCAATAATGACTTTTAAAGTAACAGGCAGAAGACAAAGCAGACGACAATTGTTGTGATTGGCGCTTTAAGGGTTAATGACATATCACCTCCTGTGCATCATTTTCTGTTTCTTCACAGACACAGGGGGAAAAAGGGATAGAAAAGCTAGAAGAGGAGATGAAAGAGAGAAATAGAGGAGAATGAAGAGAAAAACCAAACAGCAGCAGAAACAGAATCTTTTCTCCTGCATACTGCAAATATAGCAAGCTCTTACTACAACCCTACCACCCATAGACAAGGAAGTGTTTTTTACAAAATTTAAGGTCAGCAAATTCTATGTGAATTCATGATTTGTTAATGCAAGTAATGCAAAATGTGTGCTACATGAGAAAATGTGCCTTTTGATCTGATGTGTAATGCACCAAAATGGCCTTTATGTAAATTGCAGAAAAATGCATACTAACCTGTGCCTTCATTATCTGCTTACAGAATTAATGGATACTGTAGTATATATTGACAAACAGAGAATGCCTGGATCAGACAGCATGGATGGGCATGCTGATCTGTCTGTTTGTTACGACATAAAAGCCCTTTTCCCATGCTGTGCATCATATGTGTACCCAGTGAAGACTCAGATCAACATGCACATCTGTACAGTCTGATCAGTCTTCTCTGCGTACTTTGTAAATATCCTAGGGTCCATGGTTTTGTCCACCAGACAGCAGATATTTTGTCCATCAGACAGCAGACTCTGATCAGATAGTATGCAGCCTTTTGAATCTCATTATGTTTGGAAGCAGGAGGCTAATAACTAGACATAGAGGGCCAGAGGAGGCTAAAATCTAGACACAGAGGGTCATGTACTGTGGAAATTAAAAAAGGTTCCATTTAGCACTTAAGCCAAAATTAAATGTACAGTTGACTCTCGTTATCTCGACCTCGCTTATCTCGAATAACTGCTTATCTCAAAGCGAAAATCTGATCCCTGCTTAAACATGAAAATCTAACAAGAGGTAACAAAATATTGTGGAATTGAGGAGAAATTACTCCTATGAAGCAATTTCTCCTCTTTTCCACAATATTTTCAATATATCTCTAACTGCAAGAGTCAAATTATATACACATTTGTTAAACATGGTTGTTTGATTTATTTTTTCCTAAATTCTGCAAATCTGATATGTCGAGGTACGGATATCTCGAAGTATTTCAGAGAGTCCCTTGGAATTCAAGATAATGAGAGTCGACTGTATTTGTGTTTCAGGTTTAAGCCTGAAAATAAAGTGAGGTATGGAAGGTTGACATTAATATTTTATTTTATTTTATTCAAACATTTTAATATTTTATAAATTATATTTTTGTCATTTTTTTCAGTATTTTGCTCATATTTCTTAACAAAATGTTTATGGTCTGAGTAAAAACCTCAGTAGGGTCTGGAAAGCTTATTTGGCCTTAGCGTGCTGTGTAAAATTTCATCTCACAAAATTTTGAAATATTTTTCTTATTTTTCCTAGAAAACAGGTTTTGACACTTTATGCAAATTATCTCCTTGGAGACAATCTGCATGAAATTGATTGTGTTTGGGTTTAACGACACAACTTTTGTGGGTCATTTTGTGTCATCTCCCAGAAAAAAGGAAGAAAAGAGAAGAGATAGTAGAGATGAAAGGGACAGGGAAGAAAGAGAAACAAGAACAAAAGTAAAGAAACAGAAGAAATAAAAACATTCTTCCTAAACCCGTACCAGCTATAAGGATAGTAGGCCTTGCCCAACTGTAAGCCAGTATCAGTTGGATGCCCTGGTGACGTAAGATACACGACACCTTCACACCACCCAACCATTTTCTGGGAACAATAAGAAAATATCATCAATTTGTCATCAGAATCATGTGTATTGAGGCTCAAATTGTACAAAAAGACAATACCCTTTAGAAATGGAATCAAGAAATTCTCTGTTTTCTTCATCTTTGAAATCTCTCAAAGGACCATCATCAACACTGAAACCATTCTTCCATAACTTCAATACACAGTCTACCTACAAATAAGAAATAATTTTAAAAATCACTTCAAACTCATCTTTTTCTTGTACATGATCCAATAAAAGCATTAAATAATTAAACAGTATACATGCTGGGTAAAAAAAAAATGACAAAATTTGAATAGCTCACTCAAATTTTACTACTACCTGCCAAATATCCACACACTGCTCAATGCATGGCAAACAGTGCACAGAAAGCTTCTGGTACACGACGGTTTATAAGACAGCAGTGCAGGTGGTCAAGAATGAAGATATCGGTAACCTGTGACTTAACTGACTGACAATCATCCTTTAATGACCCAGCTGTGATCCTCTGAAAATGGTGATTCTGTTATCTCCTTGCAGCATGCGTCAGTAAGATCAATCAGGTAATTGCAAATAGCTTCTGTTTATTGAGTAACTTTACTACCAATTGGCTTGAACATATATGGCTTAGCTGTAATATTGGTAAAATAGATTTATTTTATGATTTGGATGTCATGAGATCATCAAAACATAAACTCAAAACTTTAACAAGAAAATTCAAGTCTGTGACCGTGACTTCAAGGTCATGACTCATGGGCAGGGTCAGTGATGGCGCTAATGAAAACTTTGAACAAGTATCTATCATCATACCAATTATGAACCAAGTCCACCATATGGCTTGGAAATAATACAGTGAAACCTGTGTAAGGAAGCCACCTTCAAGAGTGACTTTAGTGGTTGATGTGGAAAGGTGGCTGTCTTATAAAGGTTCATGTCATGTTATTTTGCTAGCAAAATTACATGACATGTACCTTTATAAGACAGACTTTTTTTCCACATCAGCCACTACTTAAGGTCAGTCTCAAAGGTGGCTTTCCTACACAGGTTTCACTGTAAAAAAACAAAACAAAACAAAAAAAAAAACAAAAAAAAAAAACATAAGCATTTATGGATGCAGGCACTGTCGCTAATGTGGATGCCAGGGGCAGTACATAAGCTCTTCTTGAATGTTGTTCATGTTCAGGCAAGCTAAAAATTCAATGCATTACATGTGAAACTTCATTTAACAGACGACATGCATGATTCCATATACTTTATCTGCAGAAGATTTGTTGTCAGGAGTATTTGTGATATTTCTGGCATTTTTTTTATTTCTCCATAAAAATGTATGTCGTGAGTACTCATTAGAAGCAGCTCACAGTGGCGACAAGTCCACTGAGTATGACTATATCAGTAATTACCTTCTTAGCCCCAGCCATCATAGGTCCTCCATGCACAACCTCAGACATTTCTGCTTCTGTTTCACCCAATCTGTAACCTGATCCACGGAAGGCTGTCTGTCTCTTAGGCCTCTCCGGAGCCTCACTCTCAGCCTCCTCAGCACCATGTCTGTCAGATTAACAGAAATAGATATGATATGTATCTCATACATATAGCTCCAGATAACCTATTTCTTCAACCAGAAAAGTACATTGGAACCTCTTAATAAGACAGTTCTTTATAGCAGGGTCCTAGATATAAGACTTGATATAAAATGGTTTTAAATTGGGACCCAAAAATTCTTGTATTCAAAACAAAAAAATATAGATTATATAGAAAAAATGACCATTTAAGGTAATTTTTCTATATAATTAATACATTTTGTTTGTTTTAATGTAATCTTGGACCCAAAAATTCTTGTATACAAAACAAAAAAATATAGATTATATAGAAAAATTACCATTTATGGTCATTTTTCAATATAATCTATTTTTGTTTGGATTGTATGATGTTTAAATGTACTGATTATAGACTATATATGTTAATTTTTCTATATAATCTATACATTTTTATTTGGATACAACAAAGCTAACAGGGTTTCTGCTTTAGATCCCTGCTATAGTGTTAAAAGGTTTTGGTGTATTTTTATTTTTCTTATTTTCCACAACTTTGTTTAATTAGGTTTTACCACACTTTCAACAATCTTTCAGTCATATCACAAGGGTGGCTGGATGTGATAGGGAGCTCAATGCTCACTTAAAGAGTGCTGCCCCACTAAAATATCACACTTCAGACACATGACACGATAGGTACCCAGTCACATTATACTGACAACCGGCTGACATGTTTTGGTTCTAGCTCTACTTTCTTAATGCTGGGCACCAGGGGAAAGAACAGCTAGTACCATTTCTAATGACTTTAGTAGGACTCGACCCTGGATCAAACCCACATATGCTGTGAAGACTCATTAGAAGTGCCTCGCAGAGGTGCTTCTAATGAGTATCCACAACATATGTTTTTGTAGAGAAATAAGAAAAATATTTACATAATACCTCCTCTTATCTGGAACTACATAATCTTGGCCCAGTTGTTCAAAGCATCGTTAGCTTAAAGAGCTTGTTAGTGGTTAAAATGTTAACTGTTCTAGTAAGTACAATATCTAATTCACAGGTATTTTTGCTGAAAAAATGTGAGTAGCTTTTGCAAATGTAAAAGCTACTCACATTTTTTCAGCAAAAATATTAGCATATATGCAATATTTAATGACCAAAGTTTAACGATATGTTAGCTAACGACATTGTTAGTTTTGAACAACTGGACCCAGATTAACAACTTACAGGTAAAGGGATTAGATACACTTGGTGGATTTTCTCCCATTTTCTATAGACCAGTTTAATGTTATTGCTTCCATCCAGGCTACTGACTACGTGATTACCATGTTATCCCACATAAGCAATATTTGTGGATGGCACAATTTCAGGTTCCATTGATACCAATTGAATTAGCCAAATACTACCGGGTCAAATAATTCCTTTTGGTTCATATTCACTCTTGAATTTTATCTTGTATTAAAAAATATAGCTTTAAGAAGTAATTTGACTGCGTTTCCTAAAATAAATACAACTGTTTCAAAGATATTTGCTGATGTCAGCAGGCACCTCAGGGGTCTCCTGGTGGCTGGATGTTTATTGTTCTATATTGTATCACTTACATAATCAAGTGCAATATGAGCAAATGTGCCAAATGAAGTGTGTCAGGGAAGACTCAGATTAGCTGGTCCATCTGCACAGTCTGACTTGTCTTTGCTGAGTGCCCTATGGATTGCCAAGGATCCAAAGCTTCTTAACCTGATTTACTGAAAAAACTCCCCCACACTATATAATTGGAAGTCCAATTTCAATTTTAGGTAGGTCAGACTATGTGATTTAGATATTCCTAGAGAAAAATGGCTAAACTATTTGCAAACAGTGGAAAACCTGATCAGACACTGCATTCTGCATCATCTGATCTGGGTCTGCACTGCTTGCCAATTACCCTTTTGGGGGTCTCCAGACTAAAATGAGTTGTCACATTTCAGTCATGGTTAGTTGCCAACTTACTCTTTAGCAGATTTGAACAAATCTTCAACAATGTTCTTTTTCTTCTTGGATGGACCTAACACTTGCTGACCACTGAAACAAAAAATAAAATAAAATATGAAATGATTGTGTGCCTTGTTTCAACCAAAGGACTTGTAAATGAGGAGTATTTGATGATAATTCTGGAATATTTTTTATGCCCCCTGCATCGGATGATGCCGGGAGCATATAGTTTTTCGGTTTTCCATATGTGTATACGTGCGTACTAATGTACGTCCCTCTGTACGAATGTGTGTACATACGCATTTCTACTAGGTGAATTTTGCAGTTTTATAGTCAGGTACCCCACAGCGGGGGCATATGTGTACTGTGGACACATTTCCAGTTTATTTGTGCATGGATCTGCTGTGATCACTCATTAGAAGCACCTTGCTTCATGTTTTTGTGGATAAATAAGAAAATTATATATTGGCAGATACATTCCCTTACCTGTAGCTATGTATGTGTGAAAAGTTCAACAGTGAATTACTTGGAAATGAAGAGAATCATCAATTTTTATGTGAGTATTCAAGTGTGTTAATTTTTGGGTCCTTTTGTCACATATTTTCTACAAAGACAAATTAGTGAAAATGTAGACAAGGTGACCAGTGAGTCATGCATACCACCCCCCCTCCCCCCAGCCAGCACCATCACTATCAGTCTTTCCTCCATGACCCTGATTGTCCATTTTAGGTAATACTTATAGATACCTATATACTCTAATAAATTTCCCAAGTATGATGTTCTTCAGTCTAATAGCAGGGTTGTGGAAATATCAAATTTTATCACTTGTCCATGGACAAGTAAATGGTCAAAATCCACTTGTCCAATCAAAATTTACTTGCCCAAAAATTGGCATTTTTTTTTATTTCTCGAAGAAAACATATGTTGTGGGTACTCATTAGAAGTGCCTCAGTGAGGCACTTCTAATGAGTGCCCACAATGTATGTTTGACATCTTAAATGTTACCACTCTCTGGGATAATTCAGCAGACAACAAACTGATGTTGATTTTCTTAGTTTTCCTTGAAAAATGGATTTGACACTTTATGCAAATTGTTTCCTGTAAAGGAGACAATTTGCATGAAGTGTCAAATCCTTTTTTCAAGGAAAAATAAGAAAAATATTTCAAAATGCCATCTGCTGAAAATTTTACCCAGACTGCTCATAGCAGTGCTTATTTGATACCCACCCCCACCCCCTCAGAAACCAAAATGTAATGGATGGATCGACATGAAAACAGTATACCCCTCACAAATTATGGTGGGTATAATGAGCTGTGCTATAAAGATCCTTCTTATATATTACCTTCTTTCTGAACCCCCAGCATAAAATGCCTGTCCCTCTTCTTCACTACTGGAATCATCTGACTTCTCTTCGTGTCGCATACTGTCTATTGTTGCAAACCTGAAATCAAAGGAGAAACTAGAAAAATGTGTTTTTTAAATACTACACCCCAAACAATATGCTTGTCCATACAAATGGAACATTTAAATGTCAGACTTGAAAAGAGCAAAACCTCTGATAAAATAAATCTAATTTATGTTCCTCAAAAATAAACCAGCTGACCTATATTACAACCACAGTAAGTCTGCCAAATAGCAAAGGCCTAGCCCATACATTTTCTGAGATATCTTGTACACTAGGTTTTACTTTACTTTATTTTCATTTTTTTTTTGTCATTTTTTTTTTTAAAAAGAGGCAAGTCTTTTAAGAAATATAGGTAAGCCAGACAAGAAGAAAAATACAGGTCAGTAATTTTCAATAGGGAACCCATCTATGAACTTTCAATACCCTAGCATACATCCTTCATCATGTATGATATGTACCAAAAAGTGTGATGAACAACGAGACAAAGGCACAAACCAATATATTTCTTCAACTTTTTTTCAAAGTTGGGGATATAATGAAAATAAACTCAGATACCATAACTACAGATAAGAGGGGGTATCCACATAATAGTTTTCTCATCTCTCCACAAAAACATATTTTGTGGGTACTCATTAGAAGTGCCTCCCAGAGGCACTTCTAATGAGTACCCACAACATATGTTTTCATGGAGAAATAAGAAAGACATCAGCATTTTTCAGATGAAAAAAGCACCCTATCTGTTGCTATGACTGATACGAGATATTTCAGGTGGACTAACAGTAACAATATCCTGTATGTGAAGAAGCCAGACCCAAGCCCATGTGCATGTATATCCATGCAAGCTATATGTATCTTCAAAAATGAGCCGGCCTCGGTGGCTCAGTCGGATGGGCCATCCGACTGGAGACCAGGAGGTCACGGGTTCAACCCCCGCCAAAGTCGGCAACATTCTTTCGTGGAGATTAATCATGCAATATTTTCTATGGTCATTCTCTCCCTTCTTTTGATTCAAAAAGGGCAGTTGTCAGTTTCTGGCGAAAGAATGTGCGCAATACTGGTTAACCGCTTAGAGGACTAAGCCTGCCCAGTAAACGTGGGGTTAGGTAAACTAACCACCCTCGACATGACCCCATTGGGTTGACTAGGCCGTAAAACCTCAACACAAACAAAAACAAACTCTTCAAGAATGATCACATACAGGTAATTGCCTTAAATATTTTGAAAATTTGAACCAATCCATTTGACTGTCTAGTGATGTATGTGAAAAATTGCTCTTTTGGTCTACATGTTTACACAGATTCTTTGGATAAATACGATATAAGGTGATTGTGGGGTGGTGCACTGAACTAAATTGAAAAGCAATGAAATTTTACAAAGTAAATATATACATGTATTAGTCTGGCAATATGTCAGAATTTCTTAGTTCTTCAACTGGTTGTGTAAATGTGAACGATTATGAACTAATAATGATAACTCAACTAATGATAATTTCTCTACTATAATTTCATCTAATTTACAGACATATTTAAACATTACATTTCCTGGTATCTTTGTTATAAAATTAGCATAATTTCTCTTATTTCTGCATAAAACATACATGTATGTTGTGGGCACTCATTAGAAGTGCCTCGCCAAGGGACTTTTGTTTGATTTGGGCTTAACATCTCTTTCAACAATCTTTCAGTCATATATACATGTTTTTATGTATTTGTTTGTGTTGAGGTTTTACGGCCCAGTCAACCCAATGGGGTCATGTCGAGCGCGGTCAGTTTACCTAACCACACGTTACTGGGCAGGCTTAGTCCTCTAAGCAGTTAACCAGTATTGTGCACATTCTTTCGCCAGAAACATGTTTTTATGTATGAGCTGAAGAAAGCACCCCAAAATAATCATCAAATACTCCTTCAAGTCCTCCATGTACCTTATGCCACATCCGAGCTGAATTTACCTGGAAGCTGGTTTGGATGGTTTCTGAGACCGTGTACTGGCTCCTGGGACAGCAGACGAGGGGTCTGGTGCTGGTGGACCTACACCTTGAAAATTTGGCAGACCCTGACCTTGGACAGATAGCCCTTGACCTTGACCTGACATGGATGGAGCAAGATCATCATCATCATCTGGATCTCCCTCATAGAAACTGGCCATGGCTAACTAGAGAAAAAAATCATAGCCCTAGATAAAGTTTTTTTTTCAACTGAAAAGTACTGGGCCCAGCTGTTCAAAGCATTGTTAGCTTAACTAGCTCATTAGTGGTCAAAATGTTAACTGTTCTAGTAAGTACACTAATTCATAGGTATTTTTGCTGAAAAAATGTGAGTAGCTTTTGCATTTGCAAAAGCTACTCACATTTTTTCAGCCAAAATATTAGCATGCCATATTTAATAATCAAAGTTTTAACGATATGTTAACTAACAACATCGCTAGTTTCAAACAACTGGGCCCAGATGGGTTTTTTTTAATTCTTCACAAAAACATATGTTGTGGGTACTCAATATAAGTGCCTCCTTGTTTTCTTATATCTCCATAAAACATCATTAGAAGCATCTAACTGATATATTTTATTTCTCAACAGAAACATGTTGTGGGTTCTAATTAGAGGAGTCTTAAGGAAGCACTTCTAATTGGTGCTCACAACATATGAACCAGTATATTTCATGTAGAAATGCAAGAACTACTTGTGAATCCCCTCCTATTTGGAGCAATGAAAATCAGATATTATACAAGCTTGTAATATCCTGGTATCAAATTAACCCTCAGTCTATAGAATTTGAATAACATACTTACCCTAAGTATTGGGATACCTTAACTCCTTACCATACTTGTTCTAAAATTTGAAAAAAGTCCATTTTACTACCAGCTGATGTGTCTAAAATAGAAAATAGTGCTGGATGGGTGGCAAACAGTATAGACCATGATCCAATGCTGGATTTTACATCTGATCTGGGTCTACACTGCTCAAAACCAGTCTGTCCTAATAACATTTAAGGTTATTATGGTATGAGTAGATGACATTTTAAACTCTTTTTTTTTTTCATTTTTTCATCAATAACAGGAAGGATTCAGATTAAATTTAAATAATCTTTTCAGGAAAATCTATGCATGAAACATCAAGCCCTAAATATTTTGACAGAATCTCAGATCAAACAGTGCAAACAATCTGCAGCACCTGATCAGGGTCTGCACTGTTTGCCAAAAACTTAATTTGTTCAATATTTAGAAGATGGAAGGTGTATGGAACAAATATTCAACAAGTTGCCTTTTTGTCAATTGCAAGTAACACTTAGAGGATATTTTATCTGGCTTTTACTATGTTTACTGTCCACTGCATTTTTCTGTTTCTTGAAATGTAAGTACTAATTGTGTCAGTATGGTGCTTTCAGTAATGTCTGGTGTGGCTGTCTGATTTACAAGTAGGGAACAAGTTTACCAGTAGTCTGTTAAGAACATGAAAACATCATAACCAAGACACAGAGTGAGATTGTTACTGGATGCACCTTGTTTAAAGAAATCTAACTCTAAACTGGTATAATCCTTGTTTACTATTATCCCTTAGAACGCCAAGAAAACCTGCATCTGAAAATGTCGTCTGTTTATGTCATCTGCTGAATATTCTTGCAAACTTTTCAAACCTATTTCTGCATACAGGCAAACAGTGTGGACCCAGATCAGACTGCTCCACACTGTTCGCAGAAATGACTTTTAAAATCACAAGCAGATGACAATTGTTGTGATTGGCATTTTGGGTTAAATAAACAAGATTAAGAGCACTTTTGTAAATTCTTGTATAAGAATTCTTGTAAAAGAAGAGGATAAAATTCAGACTTTTATTGTTTACTATTTCCCCCTTACCTTGTAATGTACATATTATGTTGCTTTCTCCCATTTCTGATATGGCCATGATCCGATATGCACTTAAAAAGCTAGAATTTTTCAAATCAAAGCATTGGGGCTAAGACAAGAGGAGGCTTGTCATGCCTTGTGAACAGATACCTAACACAGTAAAGACCATATCATTGAGGACTATGCAATACAGAAATAATTTAATATTATCAGTATTTAACTAAACAAGATGCATGTATAACAGAAACAGATATGCTTGTTGACTGATAATACTAATAACAGTACAGATGATGATTAGGAAGAGATCAAATACCAATGATACCAAGAGGAAGAGTAAACAAACTACGACACACATTACACACCAAAGACTAGAAATGTGTCCAAAGGACACAGATACCCCCACCTGAAAAACTTTAAAGTAGGGTTGAGACGATACGCTCATGTCATGTGATGTATGTGATATGTATCACGATACAGGTATGACCATCCAATATGTAGCTCGATACTTTCAGGGTCTATCATTTCTGTAGATTATGTATATTTGTTTGGTGTTATGTTAAATTATATAGTTTACCTGTCTATCTTATCTCCATTTAAACCATTGTAAAATGTAAACACAGCCAAGACATATAGTATCATTCCTACAAAATTACATGTGCAGTTAGTCGGATCAGACTGTACATCAGCAGAAATTGATCAGTATTTTTGCAGGGTCCTTGGATAACCATATATCTTATAAGGATGAATGGGCTGATGCCACAGCTGCCATCTTGATTTATCTTGGAGGTGCATGCTTAAGATTTTATTTTTACGGTTTAATCATATTTCGATGGAAAAATCTCACAAACAAGCCAAGAAAAATCACAATCAAGGTTCCACATTCTGGTACTGATCACTCTTTTCTAGAAGTGATTTATTGGAGTTTTTGGAGAACATTTATAATCTAGTTATTTAAATTGAAAGTTGGTAGATTTTGGTAAGCTGTCAACGAAAACAACCGACTTACACCTTGTATATATGGCGCTAGGTGGTACTGCAGATAGCTGTTTATGGTTTCTTTCGACTGAAGAGTTCCTCTGCCTATCGACCCTGTTCTGAATTTTCATTAGGAACATGTGATTTACATTAGGCTCAGCACTGTATAGCATTAAATCTTTGAATAAAATTATTTACAATCAAAGGTATTTGCTAATTTACTCTAGTGATGACTAGAATATTCCCTACATGCAATTGCTGAAGCTAAACGACCTGTTAGCTTTTCCAAAAAGCTAACACTTGTTTTTCTATCCTGCCGTGTAAATGGAGCAATAAGATCTCTGGTTCCTGACTTGCCTTATAGAAACCAATGGAGAGGGTGGATATATTCACACTCTATGTGGGGCATGTGCATTTGTGTCTATAATTCATTTTTTAACAATCATGTGTAGTCTAAGAATAGATAGAGATCATCTGCCTTTTTCTCTGGCCTTTTCCGGTGTTTTTTGGCATGAGAAATTCACCTCTAAGAATAGACCTTTTTCAATCCCATCACATCCATGGTATACAGTAGCCCTGAAAATTTGAATACCAAATGCAAGGGTGACCCCTGAACTTCATAAATATGCATTAGTTAATGAAAATCTTGCCCCTGAATAGTTGTATAGGAACTGGGAAATACCCTATGCTAAACCACCCAACTGGGAGGGAAGTGCCAACTATTCACACATAACCATGTCATTGTCCCGAGCTGGACTCAAACCTACTCCACAGAGGTGTAGCTAGTGAGACATACCTTGCTACCAACTGCTATCCCGCCACCCAAGTTCATTGAAGGAAATAAAAGCTATGACAATATAGGCTGCATACTTATATGTATCTGTATGGTACGTTGTAGACACCAATACTGGCTTTTATACAAAGGATTATGGAGTGCTCAGTTTAGTCACTTTTCGAAATGGAAGTCTTGAAGCTTTCTACTGTCTTGGCTTTCACAGCTGAATCACTTAATTTGTTCCAGTCATATACTTTTTTGAAAAAAGAACGAATGTCTGTAGTTTTCCTTTTTACGCGATTTTCAAACTGTTTTGCCCCGATTGTTCATTTAGGCCGCTGTGATTTTAGAAAGTGTTCAATTTTGATTGCCAGGACCTGCCCTTTCACCACCTAATAGTCTGCATAAAAATTTTATGATTCTTACTTCTCTCTTGTCACTTACAACTCTTTTACCCTGGTTATTTTCCAAGCATGCAGGGAAATGTGACTAATTTTTTTTAAAGTAGCTATTATGTTTATGATTATGTATTTAACTGAGAATGTAGTTTGATGTACAGCTACTCTCAATGTGCCAGAGCCTGTGATCAGCGTGCACTTACATGCTAATGAAAGTGCTTCTGTTACCCCACCCATCTTGCCAACATTGAAGTTTGCCTTGTCATGATTATAAATGTTGTCGACAGAACAAATATCAGTGCAGGAAATAAAATGATTATTTCTCAGATCTTTACTTCAAGATTCCATGCTGATGACTCTAAGTAAAATCTGGCTCTATCATTTGTGACACCAGTAATATTGACAAAATTTTCAATCAAATCTTCTTTTCCCCTGTCCATGATAGAATTTTTAAAGTGTGCTCGATTAACATTCTAGAACCGCGTGTTCGGAGTGACAGCGATCCGGTTGACGACCCATGCTTATCTACGGTATTACCGGTATCCTTGTCCCGGTATTCATGGAGGTCTATGCTAGGCCGATTTTAATAATTTAAACACCAGATTAAAGGCAATAGGAAAAAATATATATATATACATTTTTTTTTTTTTGCTGATGCCGCAGAATGATGTCAAATCCCGGTATTGAGATCAATTGTCCTGGCATTCATAGAGGTCTCTACATGCATAGCACAGCATCAAAAGTACTTGATTGATTTTAACAAAGTAAACACCCGCTTAAAGGCAACACCCTAAGCTATAAAACGAATATAAATCCATAAAAAAAATGTCTGTCGTTGGTATTGCAGGATGATGTCAATGTCCCAGTATCGATAATCACTTGTGCCTGTATTCATAGAGGTCTCTGTGTTTGACATAGCATAACATCAAAAGTGCTTGATTTAATTTAATAAACTAAACAACCAATTCATGAAAGGCAACACTCCAATTTATAAAATGAATATAAATTTATTAAATTAAAAATGCCTGTTGTTGCAGGATGATGTCAAAGTCCATGTATCGAGATTCACTTTTCCAAGTATCCAGCGGGTCAGGGTATTAAAACCAAAAACATATCAGAATCAGAATTTTTACTGGTCTAATGACATTCATTCACCAGGACCTGTGATATCCACACCATCCTCTGCACCTTAAGCAGAGGTAATAATCGATTAATCTGGTAGGGCATTCCAGTCTCTGATTGTTTGTGGAAAGAATGAGCCCTTGTAAATGTCAGTTCTTGCGGCGGGTCTGAAAAGTCAATGAGTGATGATTGCTACAGCCTCTTATTGTGGGGATATATAAGATCACCTGTTGGAATGCTGGCAGCACCCTTTAGACCCTTTGTACAAAAGAATCAGTCTACTGTCTCTCCTTCTTTTTTTTTTTAGACTGGCTCCCGTCTAACTGATACATAAATCAACATAAAAACTTTAACAAAAATCCAATCTTTTGGAATGTCTTTCTCTCTGATTTGGCTGATTATGAGTTTCTGACTGGCAAGGGAGATTATTAGACTGGCTCCAGTCTAACTGATATATGAATCAGCATAAAACGATTTATATTTTACAAAATAAAATGTCCTTCTCTCTCTAATTTGGCTGATCAGTTTCTGACTAGTAAGGGAGATAATATCTGTAGAAAAATAGTCAAGGAGGAGTATTTTACCTTTGTTAGATCAGAAATGTAAAACTCACAGCGTGCTGCCAGGTTAGGAGATGATATGTGCAGAAAAATAGTTTAGGATGAGTATTTTATTTTTATTAGATTAGAAATGTAAAACTCATAGCGTTGTGCCAGGCTATCTGTTCTGAAGAGACTCCCATTTTAGTTTTTTTCCAGTATTCCAGTCATACTTCCAGTTTCAAAGAAGTAATTGCTAGCTACAAATCTAGCAGCCATATTCTGGATTTTTTCGATTTCTTGTTGAAGAACCACGCCCCAGAAATCCCAGACACAGCTGCTATATTCCAAAACGGGACGAACAAGTCCCCTATATGCTGCCTCTTTTACATCCTGAGGGCATTGATAAAGATTTACCTTAGTACACATGTAAAAAAATGATGTCACGTGCTGATATGTGTATTCCATCTCAAATCATGTGTCATTATTGCTCCTAGGTATTTAACGGAATCCACATTTTCGAGGAGCGTACCCGCTAAAGTAAGAAGCCTCAATCTTATTTGTTCTCTTCCTAGTTATTTGCATTATATTGCATTTGACTGGCTGAACTCTCATACTCCATTTTCTGGCCCAACATCCTAATCAATCTATAGACTTCTGAAGTTTCAATGTCCTCTGTGTCTCTGATTTCACGATAGCAAACACAGTCATTTGCGAAGAGTCTTATTTCTGAGTCTATGTCTGTGGAAATATCATTTATGTACAGAGAGAACGGTTCCTTGTGGGACACCTAACAAAAACTGGAGCCCACTCCGAAGTTTCACCGTTGACAACAGCTCGGTGTGTCCTATATCAAAGAAAGGAATGTATCCACTTGAGTGTCATAACCAAATAATTTGCTTTTAAGAAGTTTCCTACAACTGACATGACTAAAATAAAATAAAATAAGTTTAATGTTTAAAGGCAATATTCTAAGTATAAGATGAATGTAGAATTTGGAAGTTTTGTCTAATTTGCCATTGTAGCATTTAGTCAAAGTCCCAGTTTTGCATTTCCCATTTCGCCTAAACGAGACTAGATCAATGTTCCGAAGTAAGCAAAATGAGAATAGTGAGAAGGCAAAAGAACATCTTCAAAAAAAAAAAAAAAAAAAAAAAAAAAAAAACAAGAACTGGTCCCCCGGGAGCAAACTTTTTGTTAAGAGTGTAGATCCCATTCCTACGGTTGCCAGTTACAGGGTTTTCGTTCAGGGTTTTAAAACGAGACCCTAGTTTTAAAAACGGGCGCATGGCGTACACAATCAGTCAGTCTCTCAATGCAGTAACTCCTCATTGTTAACCGATATATCTACTTACCCAAAGTAATCTGACATCTTAACTCCTTATACCATATCTGTGTGCGAATACTTAGGTTTCAAAACGCTTTCAACCCTGCTGACCGGTACAAATACCTATGCAAACAGTGTAAGTCCTGATGAGACGGCTCATGATGAGCTACACTATTTTTCAGGCTGTTTATGATTTTGAGTAAACAAAACCCTATTGACAACAATGGACATGACAGAATACAAAGATGGAAGAGTCAAATTCAGAAACACAAGAGAGAATGAGTTAAATAGGGTACCATGTATAGAATATTTTGTTGTTTTCTGGGGGTATTTTGCTGAGAAAACTTGCAAAATACGAAGAGAAAGAAACATAGACATAACAGGGAGGAACGACAACAAGATCAGATATACAACTGAGAAAATTTCACTTATTAATACCAAGATACAATGATGAAACTTTGCATCTTTGTTTATTCAAAATGCACCAGTGAAGATTCTGATCAGCATGCGCGAATCTGAATATTCGCTGGACACATATGTCCGAAGGTAAGAAATTTCCTAAAATTTCAATGTTCGGAATACAGACAGAAAAATTGACTGCATAAAAAGAATACCATTACACAAACCCTCATAATCTTGATTCGGAATCTGTCCGCGCTCAATCTTATCCTAATTTAATTTTTTTTTTTTTTTTTTTTTCTGATTTTTCACAGAAGTAAGTCTTGACATTTCATTTCAAACGAGAAAATATCTTAGTACTCTGAGTAAAATTTTCAGCATATGACATATTATAATATTTTTCTCATTTTTTCCAGAAAGCAGGTTTTGGCATTTCATGCAAATTGTCTCCATCCTGTTTTCTCGGAAAATTAAGAAAAATATCATCAGGGCCCAGTTGTTCAAAGCTAACGACGTCGTTAGTTAACGATTCGTTAAAATTTTAATCGAGTGATACACAAATATGCTGAAATTTTTTGCTGAAAAAATGTG
Organism: Anodontia alba; assembly: GCA_964016985.1. NCBI lineage: Eukaryota > Metazoa > Mollusca > Bivalvia > Lucinida > Lucinidae > Anodontia > Anodontia alba. Next base: position 55,756,293 of record OZ024834.1, on the reverse strand, counting down.
AGTAGCTTTTGCAGTGCAAAAGCTACTCACATTATTTCAGCAAAAAATATCAGAATATTGTGTATTGAATCTGCTAAAACAGTTAACAAAATGACCCTTAACAAGCTCGTTAAGCTAACGACGCTTTGAACAACTGGGCCCAGTTTGTCATCTGTTAATTTAGCCCAGAGAGTGGTAAAGATTAACATGTAACAAGTACCGAATGAACAAGTCACTGACAAAGTTTGTCAACTGTAACTGGATTGGTACGAGTGCGAGTCAGTAAATAAGCAGCCTACGTCACTTCCGTTCGAGGTCAACCTCTACTTTTTCAGTGAAATTACCCTCCAGCAAAATACATTTGTGTGTTTGCCCAGTCATTACGAAAACATACCTATATAATTTTGACCATCTTAAACCCCACTTTTATATAGTAAAACTGGGGTTTACAGGGGTATACATTATTTTTCATATTTCTGCTCAAAACATAGATTGTGGGTACTCGTTAGAACCGCCTCGGCGAGGCGGTTCTAACGAGTACCCACAATCTATGTTTTGTGCAGAAATAAGAAAAATATCTGAGTTTTTTATCTGAAAATTTTCAGTTTTTGGAGATAAAATTTTCTATATATTTGAATAGGCGTGTTTTCGTAATGGTGGTGATCCAAAACTTAAGAACTCTGTGCTTTTGCATTAATCCGCTCCTCAACCGCTGCCTATACTTCTAAATCGGACCGGAAATGGCGTCAAAAGATATGTTTCGGGATCAAAAAGTCAAATCTGGGGAAGAGGCGAGATATGGTATTATAGAATACCCGTTTCGCTCTACAGCATCCAATGAAACCTTGCAATTGTGGACTTTTGCACTGGCTGCGTTCGAGGTTCCACCGATTGTACAGTTGGTGTATTTGCCATTTGGTGCTATTTGTTGCGAATGGTACCATCGGCCTGCCAACAGTACCATCGGCAACCAAGGAACCCTGAGCGCTAAATCAGCATCCAGTGGCACCAATGGTACTGTTGGTAAAACCAATGGCGCCAATGGTACCATTGGTAGTGCCAATGACACCATTGGCGACATTTGAAGAATTGATTCTGCAGTCGCCATTTTAATTTTCTCGCGTTGGTTATTCTGCCCACGCTCTACGGTATCTGCAGACTTTGCAACCAATAGTTGGCAATATTGGTAGCCATTGTTAGAATTGGCACTATTGGAATAACGATGGTACATGTAGAATCCTGAACGACATTGGCATACCAAAGATACCATTGACAGAACCCCGAACACTTTAGACAGTTTACTGCGCCGCTCTTCACGGATTGCACTTCTTAGTTGATCGAGTAATGTTGCACAGTACAAATCAGTTATTGTATGCACTCTAGTAAAATGTCCGACATAATTATTCCTTTGCCGTCCCAAAGTACAGTGTCCATCGCCTTGCCAGCCGAGTATTGCGTCTTGAAATTCTTGGGTCTCAATCATTACGAAAACAAACCTATTCAAATATATTGAAAATTTCACCACCAAAAACTGAAAGTTTTCAGATAAGAATTCTGATATTTTTCATATTCTGCTCAAAACATAGATTGCGGGTACCCGTTAGAACCGCCTCGACGAGGCGGTTCTAATGAATACCCGCAATCAATGTTTTCGAGCAGAAATAAGAAAAATAATGTACATCCTGTAAACCCCAGTTTTACTACATAAAAGTGGGGTTTAAGGGGTCAAAATTATATAGATATGTTTTCGTGATATGCTGATCTGAGTCTTCCGTTAGGCGCAGAAACTAAAGGTACATTTTCTCATGCCCCGGCCCATTTATTCTGATGACAGCTTAACACTTAGTATGCTGGGTGAAAAAATCAGGGGACGACATTTTAAAACATTTCCTTATTTTCCTAGAAAATAGGATTTGATATTTCATGCAAATTGTCTCCTCAGACAATTTGTATGAAATGTCAAACCCTACTTTCTAGGAAAAATACGAAAAATATAATCAATTTGTCGTCTGAAGGATTTGCCCATGAAGTGTTAAAGGTTAATGTTGACCGAGCCTTCACTCCGTATTATCAGAATAATGTCATAAAGTACCATTTTCCGGCACAAACCCGTTAAGATTGACCGGTCCTTCACTATTATCAGAACAAGGCCATAAAGTACCATTTTCCGGCTCAAACCGAAATGAACCCAAATATAGCCATATGTCTGGGAGACATTAGATTTGAGAGATAAAGATAAGACAGTCAGTACAGATACCAACAGACGACAATTTTGTAAAATCAAATTTCCTGAAGGTATGTTTAACTTATATTAAACAGTTACATCTTTTCTTCCCCGTGGCCTTTGAAATTTAGTAAAATACTGAATATTGGACGACTCGCAGAAAAGTCGACCGATTGAAAGGTTGACTTTCGAAGAATGCCCTATAATCAATGTGAGTCCATCTGTCCGTCCATGGTTAGTTAGCGGAAATGGCCATAGCGCTTTACCGTTGGAAATATTTTGATAATTTTTTGGCATACTGTTACGAGATACTGTTAAGATCTAGCCGACGAATTTGATAAATGTGAGTTTTCATTGATAGATGCTAAGCCGAGGCAAAAATGTGAAAATATGAAAATGGCCATAACCCTTGAACCGTGTGGAATATTTTGATAACTGAGCACAAAATGAAAGTTGATTTTATCGACCGAGCGACATGCCATATAAAGCGGATCGTGCAACTCAGCTGAAAATTGACTTTTACATATAAATCCAAGAAAAAAAAAAAAAAAAAAAAGACAAAAACGTAACTGCAAAAAGGATTCCCGTCGGTCAGCTATAGATTTAAGCCGCTGAGAATACTAACAGCGTGTGAGCCACAAAGTGAGATAATGTACCTTAACGCTGGGTAAAAAATCAGCAGATACTTTTCTTATTTTTTCCAGAGAAAAGGCTTTGACATTTCATGCAAACTGTCTCCTCAAAGCCTATATTCTGGGCAAATTATTTCCTTTTAGAGTAGACCAGTTCTTTGGAGCAAATTATTTCCTTTTAGAGTAGACCACTTCTTGGGAGCAAATTATTTCCTTTTAGATTAGACCACTTCTTGGGAGCAAATTATTTCCTTTTAGAGTAGACCAATTCTTGGTTGCAAATTATTTTCTTTTAGAGCAGACTACTTCTTGGGAGCAAATTCTTTCCATGTAGAGTACACTACTTTTTGGGAGCAAATTATTTCCTTATATAGACCACTTCTTGGGAACAAAATATTTCCTTTTAGAGTAGACCACTTCTTGGGAGCAAATTATTTCCTTTTAGAGTAGACCAATTCTTGGTTGCCAATTATTTTCTTTTAGAATAGACTACTTCTTGGGAGCAGATTCTTTCCTTGTAGAGTACACTACTTTTTGGGAGCAAATTATTTCCTTTTAGAGTAGACCACTTCTTGGGAGCAAATTCTTTCCTTATAGAGTAGACCACTTCTTGGGAGCAAATTATTTTCTTTTAGAGTAGAACACTTCTTGGGAGCAAATTACGAGTATTTCCTTTTAGACCAATTCTTGGGAGCAAATTATTTCCTTTTAGAGTAGAGAAAGAGTATACTTTAAAGGAAAAGAATTTGTCTTTTCTTTCCTTTTATAGTAGACCTCTTTCACAAGGGAGGTAAGTCAATTTTGAAAGAGTTAACTTTCCCTAAAAGTGTATGGATTCCCTTTAAGCCTACAATCAGCATGTATCGTTGACTTACTTTTCATTGCTTCACATACTTTGTTGTGTGTTCAACCTGTGCGTTTAGACCAATTTCTCAGTAAAGGATAATCTGACTGGCATCGTGGCACGAAACCTTAACTCAAAGGATGATAATAAAATAGTAATTATGCCAGAACATTGTAGAAAATACTTTCGGAAACATATGTTTTCGCCTCTGAGGCGATTCTAACGAATATCCTAAACATACGAGGGGCGTTCATTTAATGTTGTCATTGGGGTTCTACAGGGCGCGTTATTAATCCCAGTCACACTTCGTTTACTTCAACCCTTCGAAGTATTCTCCCTTGACAGAAACACACTTTTCAAGTCTCTAAATCCATTCTGTAAAGGCAGAGAAGTAGGCCTTTTTAGGTATACTCTGAAGACACTGTTAAATTGCACTACCAAGTACACTTCGGGATTTATAATGACGACCAGAAAGGGTTTTCTTTAGTAAAGGAAACAGGAAACAGTCGCAGGGACTAAGGTCTGGCGAATAAGGAGGATGAGAGAGCTGAACTATCTTTTCCTCTTCAAGAAGTCTTGGACAAGTACACACTTGTCAGCAGGTGCGTTGTCATGGATAAGACACAGACCTCTTAAACCGGTTGCAGGTCTACGTTTTCCATTTTGCATACAGTAAGGGTTGAGTGTATATGATCGAACCAACTTGAACTTTCAATAACTTTTGAAAGACTGAACGGATTAGACCGAAATTTCATCCTGTTTATAGAAAATCACTTCCCCGTGAAATCACCGCAGTTTCCACGTGCTCCTTACAGCCACGTGGTCTGGTGGGTCATTAGTGACACAATTAAATGAACGCCCCTCGTATGGTCTATGAGGAAATAAGAATATAACAATTCAAGGCCTTTATTGCATATCATTGATTCTTCAAGTTTACAACAGCAAACCGATTTTAATGGCAACTTCTTTGGGGACAACTGTTATCGTTGTCACGAAGGTTCACTGTATTATTATGTCCCCACCCCCACCAACGGGGTGGGGCATATGATTTTGGTGCGGATTCGTTGACGTCGGCGTCGGCGTCAGCGTAGGTGTCACACTTTCTTGCCTGCACAATATTTTGTGAACCAGTGGTTGGATTTTACCAAGTTTTCATGGCTATGTAATTGGGACATAACAAAGAACTGATTAGATTTTGGTGACCTTGACCTAATTTTCAAGGTCACAGCAGTAGAAAAACTGAAAATTCTGTGACACTTTCTTGTCTGCACAATATCTTCGGAACCAGTGGTTGGATTCTTACCGGATTTTCATGACTATATAATTGGGACATACAAAGGAATCGATTATATTTTGGTACCTTGACCTAATTTTCAAGGTCACGGCAGTAGAAAAAAACTGAAAAATCATGGTGTGGTGACATCTGTTTTCTCTGAAAACTCTGTTACTAGTTCTTACTTGGATTCGTCATTACTGTAGTGGACTAAAAAAGGGAAGTCGCAACATGAAAAAACGTCCCTTCTGACGTGCGAACAACGAAGACTCAAATCAGCCTGCGCTTTCGCGCAGTCTGATCTGAGTCTTCGTTGTCCGCATGTAAGGATCTACTGTTGAATGTCTTTGAACGGTCACCTCTTAACAACATTCACCACTTAAAAGCAGCCCATTATCTGATTTCCAAAAGTTCTGTTTTACTATTTATAGAACCTCTGCATTACAGCCACCTCTCTACAACAGACAGTTTTAACTCTTCCCAATAGTGTCAGTGGTAAGGAGGTTGCACTGAATATCGATGTTTCCCAGTCGGCAAATGGCGTTAATTCATTGTTAGATTGGTTCTTTCACCCAACAGCTCTATAGCTTTCCATGATTTCAGATGAACGGGCACATGACGTTTATATACAACGTCGCATCAACGTCAATGCATCGTCATGACGTTGCATCGACGTTGATGCGACATTTTACTCAACGTTACGGTTACAATGATTTCAGATGAATGCGGAAGAATTCAGAAAGTATGGACGTCAGATGGTTGATTATATTGCGGATTACATGGAGAATATCAGAGAACGTGAAGTCGTCCACAGAGTATCACCGGGTTATTTAAGGGAACTGCTTCCGAAAGAGGCTCCAGACAGCCCCGAGGATTTCGATGAGGTTTTTAAAGATGTGGAGAAATATATAATGCCAGGCGTAAGTACCAAACGGTAGAGGCGTAAGTACCAAAGGGCAGAGATAGTCTCACTAACCAAGTCATACATTCTGATTAACTCTTTCAGTGCCACAGGCGATAATAATAGGCATTTGCAAACAGCATAGATCCAGATGAGACGGCTCAATGAGCCGTCTCATCTGGATCTACGCTGTTTGACATTCAGTCTTTCAACTTTACATATAAACATCTTTCCAAATGGATGGTTTGTTAAAATAAAAATGCAGACGACAAATGCCGTCTGAAATTTGGCGCCGCAAGGGTTAAGGGGGATTGGTACACTTTCTGGGTAGGAAAGTTTTGTAACACTGTGGTGAAACATAGATTAAGGCTCGACTACAAACTACAATTCAGAGCACTAGAAAAGGACTTATACTGGCCCAGACGAAGAGCAGGCAAAATCCATCTATAAATCAAAGCACTGAGAGCACTGCTGGGTCGATTGGCTCTGAGTGTAGGCTGAGAAAATGGTCCTGAACGGGCACTTAAGACTGTTTCATTTAACCCTTAACTTTCTGTAATTTAAGCAAATAGTAGCAAACCCTGATCAAACGCCGCCTTCTACGGCGTCTGATTTGGATATGCACTGTTTGCCAATATCCCAGTCCATTACGAAAACATGCCTATTCAAAAATACTGAAAATTTTACCACCAAAAAATGAACATTTTCAGATAAAAAATTCTGATGGTTTTCATATTTCTGCTCAAAACATAGATTGTGGGTACTCGTTAGAACCGCCTCGTCGAGGCGGTTCTAACGAGTACCCACAATCTATGTTTTGAGTAGAAATAAGAAAAATAATGTATACCCCTGTAAACCCCAGTTTTACTATATAAAAGTGGGGGTTAAAGGGGGTCAAAATTATATAGGCATGTTTTCGTGATGTCACGTTTTACAGATAACCCTCCTTACATGCCACTCTGGCGTCACAGTGACAAGAATAGCGCGGCTATAAATAATCGTTGCCTTGATTGGTTTGGTTTCATTGGTAAATGATAATCATGTGGACAACAAACTTAAGAGTTTTGATGTATGCATTCTTGGGGTCGATTGTTTATAGGATTGTGGATTGTGGGTTTTTTTTTAACTGAATGCAATTATATCCTTATCCCGTATTAAATAACATATTCAAGAGGTGGTCTAATAAAAATATATATTATTTGAATAAATTTGCCAGCGAGTTTGAATTTAAGATAAAAAGTTAACGCATAATGTTGAATGGCAAATAGTAAAGAAGATGCCCAGGACCCAATAAACACAAGACATTTAACAGGAACAAACAAGAAGAAACACAACAACCACCGCCACGGTCAGTAGAAAAAAGTACCGAGGGGTTCAAATGTTGTTTAAATACAAATGAGGTTCGGCTCACAAAGAGGCTCCTTTAATGACGAACTCAGTGAAACATCCCAGAAAAACGCTAAAATCAAATCACCGTGATGGAACAAAAATGTGTTTCGTGACATACACACCAGACACTGACTACCATATCCAACGAAAACCACTAACAGAACCACGGAGAGCCAGATTAAAGACAAAGAGTCAAACTTCAGTGACTCGAACATCCTTGGGATTATGAACATTTGTTCTAGACATAGCCAAGCAGGCATATGACGTTTGCACAACGTTGCATCAACGTCGATGCAATGTCATGACGTTATCTCAACGTTGCGTGCCCGCTGAGAGGTAGTTCGAACCAATGGAGGTTTATCATTCTGCGGCGTCTGATCTGGGTCTTCACTGTTTGCAAACGCCTTTCCCAATACTTAGGGTTATTATACTAAAACATGTGCAAGTTTGTCAAAAGTAGCAGGAGAAAATTGCCTCCCTTAGTAGGAAGGGAAAATCCCCGCCCCGCCTCTTAATGAAACCCCTACACAAGGCACTCTGAGCGTAACTAAGGATCTAAAGCGTCTTCCCTGGGCACACATGCATTCCTGTGGAAAATGCTGCACACCTGCTCATTTCTAATATATTGTTATTCATTTTTATTTTCAAAACTGATCAGATAACACACTGGCATAGTCCCTACTTCCATGGATATTTCGCTGCTGGAAATTCCTACCCATCTATATTAGGAGACATGTTGTCAGACGCCATCGGTTGCATCGGCTTTTCCTGGGTAAGTGCCATGTTGTTCATTATCCCTTTTTCTCCGTCACACGATAATGGCAGGGTATTATGGTTTCACGTTTGGATGTCCATGTGTTCGTCCATGCGTCCTTCCATCTTTTCGTTTCAGGACGATAAATTGAGTATGAATTTTCACCAAACTTGGTATGTGCATTGATATTGAGGGGATCTGGTTTGAGATTGCTAATGGGGTATTATCGTTTCACGTTTTTATTGTTTCTTTTGAACACTAATCTGAAAGACAAAATAAATAGATAAATGAATAGATAAATAAAACAGATACAGTCGACTCTCGTTATCTCGAACTCCAAGGGACTCTATGAAACACTTCGAGATATCCGTACTTCGACATATCAGATTTGCGGAAATGAGGAAAACAGTTAATCGAACAGCCACTTTTAACAGAATGAATTATGTAATTTGACTCCTAAGTTAGAGATATATTGAAAATATTGTGGAAAAGAGGAGAAATTGCTCCTAAGGAGCAATTTCTCCTCTTTTCCGCAATATTTTGTCGCCTGTTGGTAGATCTCTGTGTTAAAACAGGGACCAGATTTTCACTTCGAGATAAGCGATTATTCGAGATAAGCGAGTTCGAGATAACGAGAGTCGACTGTATATACAAATAAAGAATTATAATAATATAGAAATCTTAGCGTGAGACGTAACATTGTATCTGTGAATAAGACAGGTTGGCGCTCTACATGCTGGGTAAAAAATTCAGCATAGGACATTATGATTTGTTTTCTTTTCTTTTTTTTTCTTCAGAAAATAGGTAACCTTTGGAGACAATTTGCATGAAATGTCATCGCCTATCTTCTGAAACAAAAATATGTTGTCAATTTGTCGTCTGCTGAATAGCACAGACAGTGGTAAAGACGTGTCTATATAATTGCAAAGTAGTTTCACTTTGACGTGCATGTCTTAAAAAAAAAAAAAAAAAAAAAAAAAACAGAAAGAGAAAAAGAGAAAGAAACTCAAATATGTATGGAAGAGGACGAGTATTGGTCATCTTTTGACATCTTTGTTCTATCTGATGCCTTTCCATAAGCATTTTAACATTTGCTACTCTTTGGGCAAATTCAGCAGACGACAAATTGATAAGATTTTTCTTCTTTTTTTTTTTCTTCAGAAAATTGGGTTTGACATTTCATGCAAGTTGTCTCCTAGCCTGCTATCTGGGAAAAAGTAAGAAAAAACACTGCTGAATGTTTTACTCAACGTGCTAAGTGTTATAGAGCCTACCGTTAGATCATTGTGAATAAAACGTTGCTGTTTATTTTTTTGCCATTTAGGGATGTATATAAAAGAGGCTGCATTCCTCCACCACGGCCTCTTATCACGTGAAAAGAACAAAACATAAGAAGCTCATTCAGTATTTATTTATTGATTAAAAGAATCGCAACGGGAGACAGCGTACCATCGGACATGCGCACCCAGCGAAAACACGGAACAGCCTGCGCATCGGCACAGTGTGATCAGTCTTCGTTGTCCACATGAAGACATTTTGCATCTTTTGGCTATCTAAAATGTGCCAAGTGAAGATTCTGATCAGACTGCACGAATCATCGCTAGGGGTAAATGTCTGAAGGTACGTTTTCTGACTTTACGGCTCAGATGTTTTCTACGTTTGTTTCTGCATTATTTTACAAACCAACTATTTGTTAAAAAGTGATACATATTTTAAAGGCAACAAGTCCAGCCTGTACAGAGTTAGAAGTTATAACGACGGACTGGCTTGGTAAGATGATCAACCTTCCAGAGGAGTTTTTACACTGTGGTCCGGGTCCTGGAGGCGGTGTTATACAGGTAACTGAATATGTTTCTCTTCGCCCATGAATACAAATAGGCCAAAAGGGAATCGCTATAGTAATTGCAGCGTTTTAACGCTCAGCATGCTGGGTAAAATATCAGTTAAGTCGGCAAAGCCATGCAGTCTAATCAGGACTGTGGTTTCATCAATACGTTCTACAGCATTACGAAAACACGCCTATTCCAATATATAGAAAATTTCATCTCCAAAAACTGAAAAATTTTCAGATAAGAAAAACCCGATATTTTTCAGATTTCTGCTCAAAACATAGATTGTGGGTACTCGTTAGAACCGCCTCGCCGAGGCGGTTCTAACGAGTACCCACAATCTATGTTTCGAGCAGAAATAAGAAAAATAATGTATAGCCCTGTAAACCCCAGTTTAACTATATAAAAGTGGGGTTTAAGGGGATCAAAATTATATAGGCGTGTTTTCGTGATGGTATTGATTGATGCTGTAAACAGCAATGAAGGCATGCTTCTCAAGGCCTTCATGCTCGCATGTGGACTAAGGACCTTTTTCTCGCTTTCTATATGTTTATTATACAATTGTACAATTAACCGTTGCCATGCTGAATAAATTCAGATACCACGCCCATTTCTAGTTTTCAACCAATCAGATTACTTGATCTGGTTTGTTGCTATAAATACACATATTTAAGTGCAAACAGTGCAGATCCAGATCAACTGTTTACAAAGGTAGGGTATACCCAAGGTTTAATGGATTCTTCAGTTTATACAGAATCTTTACATTTGAGTAAATATCAATTCAACAAATCTTATTGCATTGGAGCTGGCTTAGAGAAGTAAATGGACTACATGTTCCTACTCTTTAGGGATTCGAAGAAGAGGTGTCTTGGGGAAGAACAGCTGAGAGTCTTTTTTCCAGAGGTCTTTCTGAGGCAAGCATAAACGGTGCTTTGGTTTGCAGAAACAAACGAAATGAGTCAATTGTGCCTTCGGGCATATGCGGATAGCGAATGCCCTGGTCAGATTGCGCATCCGCGCATGTTGATCAAGGTATTCCCTGTTCGCTTACAGGATCATTGGAAACTGTAGAATATATCAGCTATCACGTGAGACTGACCATATACAAACAAAGACAACTTAAACCCACATAAAGTTTCGAATAGTTATATGGCTGTTTAGAAAAAAAAACTGTGGTAAGGAAATCTGACCGACTTTACATGACCCGACATGACCTTAATAGTGTTGATTCGGCCGTTAAACTCCAACCCATCGAAGACCAGGCAATGTTCAACTATCGCCTTTCTAGACCAGAAAAAATATGTTGCCACTGGCATTAGCGCCGCGATGCGGCTGAACACGGGAACTGTGCATACCCAAAACAACCGTAGCCAAGCGAGGACATGTCAGGTGGATATTTGTTTGGCTCTGCAAAAATCTTAAAACCGTTATCTGCATTAGTGGAGGCTGAATCTTTAGCACCCTTTGGGCAAGTCAAGCAGGCGACAAACTGGTAATACTTTCTGGGGTTTATTCTTCCCTGAAAATAAGATTTGACATTTCATGCCGATTGTCTTCTTGAAGAAAAGCGAATGAAATATTTTCAAAATATCATCTACTGGTCTTTTTGCCCAGCCTGCTAAAGGTTAAAAAGAAAATCTTGCCCAAACTCACGTGAACCGCAACGTGAGGAAACGTTCCTTCTGACATGTGTGTCAAATCAACCAGCGTATCCGTGCAGTCTGATCAGAGTCTTCGTTGTCCACATGGAGAAACTTTGCACACTTGGCTATCCAAAATGCGCCCAGGGAAGATTCTGATCAGAATCGCGCAGTCTGATCAGAACCTTCCCTGGGCGCACATGTCCGAAGGAAAGGTTTCTGACGTTGAAGTTATCATATAAAAAAAGGCGCACTCTTTTATTGCACCAAATCACGTCTCCGACTTAACTTGCCATGAACTTCCGGTGGAAACACATCAGCGCTTACCACATCACCATAACTCCAGATTAGAGGGGTATCTACATAACAGTTTTCTTATTTCTCCATGAAAACATGCCTTTCTATATAATGAACACCAATGACATTGTTTTCGTGGAGAAATAAGAAAATTATCCATACTTTCCGGTTAAAAAAAGCGCCTTATCTGGAATTACGCATCACCTACATTGAGAGCTTGCCATGAACTTCCGCTGGGAATATAACAGCTTTCACCGCACCAATGATAATTCGAACAGTCCAGGTCGAAATTCTATGAGTTCACATCATGACAAGACGTGTCTTCTATAAGCATTAAAGCGTCATTTAAGATCGTAGCAGACGACATTCTATTTAAAAAAAAAAAAAAAAAAAAAAAACACGCACACACAAAATACTAAAAAAGTAAAGCTTGACATTCCATGTGAATGGTCTGCCTAGCAGACGATACATATAAAATGTCAAACATAAACGAAGCTACCCAGGAAAGGCTACAATCCTTAAGTACAGCCTTATTTTCTCGGAAAGAAATATGTTTAGAATGTCGTTTGATGCTGTATGTGGTGATCATGCTCAGATAACTGTGCATATGCGAATGTCTTCTCAGAAACTGTGCTGGTCATTTAGTATCAGTACAAATAACCTAAAAACACTGCAGTTAAATTCATTCGTTCATTGATTGATTCCGTTCGTTGTCTAGCTCACTGACTGACTGACTAATTGATTGATTGATTGATTCATTCATTCATTCATTCATTCATTCTGACGTTTTATCCCAGGCGCTTCTAATAAATTTCATGAAATAATTTCTACGGTCTTCTCTCCCTTTCGCTGATTCAAGAAGGGCAGTATTAGTTTTTGGCAAAAGCATGTGCACAAGAACTGTTTAACCGCTTAGAGGACAACGCCTACCTAGGAAATGTGTAGTTGGGTAAACTGACCGCGCTCGTCATGACCCTAATGGATTGACTGGGTCGTAAAAACTCAATTCAATCAATCTAATGAGTACCCACAACGTGTTTTTTTCTTAGAGAAACACGAAAGATGTTTACTTGATAACCCCTCTTATCTACAGCCATGTTCTCCGTTTGAAAGTAACATACTTTAACCAAAGATTTGTCCTGTTTGTAGGAGAAACATATTAGTACTTTTATAATACGAGCCCGTAATTGAGCCAGCGCATGACAAAACCTAATAAGACCTGGGTAACCAGCAAAAACTCAGATTACCCTGCACATCCACCCAGTATGGCGAAGACTCTTGTTTATCCCTCTTTGGATAGCCTGGAGGCTGCAGAAGGCACATGTGACAAGCGCAAACTCTAATTAGACTGCGCGGATGCACAGGCTGATTTGAGTCTTCGCTCGTCGCACAAGTAATTGTTAAATAAAAATAAAAAGAAATAAAAGTCTTTTTGTAGATTTTATCGTGGGCTGGCTCAGTATACCAAAACGAGAGTGCTCTATCACAATAACCACAGTACTATGAAACCCCTATTTGTGCGTTTGACCGTTTAAAGTTCCGGGTCAGAGGTGTACCAAGATAAATAGTCTTCTCAAAGGAAACATTTGGGATGCAAACCTTCGGGCATGTGCGCACAATACTCAAGTAAGCCTGCGCATCCACACAGTCTGATCAGAGTCTTCGTTCTCCATATGAGGAAACTTTACATCCTTGGCTATCAAAATGCAACCAGTGAAGATTCTGACCAGAGCGCAGGCTGATCTGAATCTTCGCTGGGCTCAACTGCCTGAGGTACATTTTCTGACGTTGTGGCTCATTTGTTGTGGTACTCATTAGAATCATCTCATCATAGCGATTCTAATTGATACCTACAGCCATACTCAGTAGCGCAGCTGGATGAGAATTATCTTTAAGCACACCCAGGAAAAATCTTGAAAACTATGCATAAAATCGCTTCCAGAATAAGGGGTACTCTTAAAGAAAAGAATTTGCTCCCTGAGGGAGTAAATTCTTTCCTTTAAGAGCAGCCCCTATGGTAAAGAAGCAAAGTATTTTATGTAAATGCCACTTTGTTATAAATATTTTTTACGCATGTTACGTACATGCGACACATGTTACGCACATGTGTAATGTGCGTAATGAGCATAACGCCTATGATAATTGTCGTCATAAAATAAGAAATATATCAATATATTTTGGGTTAAGAAGGCTGACTGCAGATACGGTACAAATAGCAGATTTTCCGTCATTTTTTAATACGGGGGACAACTTTTGTGACTTCCTGCTTACTTTCCGGAAAACTAAGCTCCTTCTGAAAAGGGGTCTACTCTAAAAGGGTAGAATTTGCTACCAAGGGTTTTGAGTAGACCTCTTTATAAAAGGGACAAACCATGTTGACACGTTTCTAAACCCCTTAAAACGCCCTTACTTAGTTTGTGTTGGACAGGTAAACAACTGCACAAAGCAGTTTTAACATCATAGCGCTACACACAACGGCAGCAGATGACATTTTTTTTTTCTTTTTTTTTAATTTTTCAGGGGAAATAAAATATGATAGTTCACGTGAATCGTCTGCCTAGCAATTGATTTACATGAAATGTCAAGTCTTATTTTCTTTGAAAAATAATTTAAAAAACTAGAATGTCGTCTGCTATATTTTTGCTTAGCGCTTCAATATATAATTATATTAAGGGTTTTATTTTAAGTTTGACAGGTCTTTTAGTGTCATATTGCATGCATGTATCTCAGCTGATACAGATTTTCTGGTCTATTTTCAACAGTCTACAGCTAGTGAGACGGTGTTTTTATGCGTTCTGGCGGCAAGAACCAAAATGGTAGCGAAATATAAAGCCAAGAATCCAGAAGTGGACGAAATGACAATCATATCAAAACTTGTAGGTTACAGTTCGGATCAGGTGAGTTTTGGCAATTCGGTCCACCCAGCGGGCACATGGCGTTTATAAAACATCCTCTCAACGTCGATGCAACGTCATGACGTTGCATCGACGTTGAGGCGACGTTGTATAGACGTCATGTGTCTGTTGGGCACTTTCCAAACACCTTAATGAATAAAATGAATGGATAAACTTTTTTCCGTCATTTTTTTACAAGGGAGACAACTTTTGTGATTTCATGTTTGCTTTCCTGTACAGCAAGTCCCTTCTAAAAAAGAGGTCTAATCTAAAAGGAACAAATTCGGACCCAATAGATACATTCTGTTCGTTTAGATAGACCCTTTTCTGGAAGGAGCAAAACAATTTTGACATAGTTATCTCCTTCGAAAGTGAATCAGTTCAGATGTATGGAACGCCTAAACAGCCTTATAGTCGCACAGAATAGTATTGGAAGTGGACTGGTAATTATATTCGCCTGGTCACGGAAGATTCTAATCAGACTGCGCGAATGTGGCTGATCTAAATCTTCGCTGAGCGCACATGTTTGAAGGTACGTTTTCTGACGTGGCGGCTTATATGTAGGTAATTTGGGGTACTAAGATACGTAATCGTTTCCACATTTGTTTCCTTAGTAACCCGTGTCATGATGGATAAATTTAGATGCCACGCCCACTTCTAAGTTTCAGCCAGTCAGAATACTTGATCCATGTTGTCGATATGAAGTCACATATTTAACGACAAACAGTGTAGATCCAGATCAGTTGGCTTCTACAGGAGCCAGCTGATCTGGATCTACACTGTTTGCAAAGGCAAGGCATATCGGAGTTCAACAGGGTCAGGGTTAAGGTGAACTGATGCACTTTCACGCGACGTAGCTCTTTCCACATTGTTTTGTGTCGGTTCTGAAAAAGAGGCTATTTAAAAAGGAATACAATTAGCTCCCCTTTTTCTTAGAGTATACCCACCTTTAGAATCCTCAATTGTGTGATAAGCATCGTGGTATCTCTTTATTGTCAATTGCTGGGAAGGTCCTTGTAAGAGTTCTCCTTAACCGACTGAATGAACACCTTGAACAGTCAGGGCTTCTACCAGAAAGCCAGTGTGGATTCAGAAAGGACAGAGGAACAATTGGCATGATCTTTACAGCAAGACAGCTTCAAGAGAAATTCCAGGAACAGAACATAGACCTCTACATGACCTTTGTTGACCTTACCAAAGCATTTGATACAGTCAGTCGTGAGGGTCTTTGGAAAATTATGGCGAAGTTTGGCTGTCCGACCAAGTTCATAGCAATGGTGAGGCAGTTCCACGATGGTATGCTTGCACGGGTCCAAAATGATGGTGAGTTTTCTTATCCATTCCCTGTGACAAATGGTGCCAAGCAAGGCTGTGTACTAGCCCCAACTCTGTTCAGCACGATGTTCTCTGCCATGCTTACAGCTGCATTCCAGGATGGTGACAATGGTATAAATATCGCTTTGATGGGAAACTTTTCAACCTAAGAAGGTTGCAAGCCAAAACCAAGGTGCAGACAGAGGTGATAGACGAGTTCCTCTTTGCTGATGACATGGCAAAGGGTGCTCCAACAAAAGAGAAGATGCAAAAAGGTGTAGATCAAGTAGCTGACTCCTGTGACCTCACAATCGGCATAAAAAAGACCGAGGTGGTTTATCAACTAACACCTGGCAAGCCTTACAAGGAGCTCACCATTACAGTGAAAGGTTAAAGATTGCAAGTGGTAGATAAATTCACCTACCTTGGAAGCACATTGTCAAGAGTCGTGCACACTGATGATGAAGTCAAAGCCAGGATTACCAAAGCTAGTACAGCATTTGGCCGACTACATGGTAGTGTTTGGGATCGAAGTGGAATCAGGCTTGACACAAAGCTGAAAGTCTACAAAGCTGTGGTGCTGCCAACACTATTGTATACATGCGAAACGTAGACAGTTTACCAACGGCATGCCAAAAGACTGAATCACTTCCATATAAGCTGCCTTAGAAAACTTTTAAAGATTAAGTGGCAAGACAGGATTCCAGACACAGAAGTCCTGAAAAGGGCAGGGATGCAGAGTGTACATACTCTTCTGAAACTGGCACAGTTAAGATGGACAGGCCATGTTACCAGGATGCCTAAGGAACGTTTGCCAAAGAAAATCATCTATGGAGAACTAGAAATGGGCAAACGCTCCCATTGTGGTCAGAAGAAGCGATACAAAGACACCCTCAAAGCCTCCCTCAAGGATTTCAACATACCAACAGAATAATGGGTACAAATTGCACAGGACCGAGCAAAGTGCCGAGGCCTCATCAGAAGAGTTGCTAGTGTATATGAGGCAAAAAGAATCAGCGAAGCCGAGCAGAAACGTGCACTGCGCAAAGCCAGAGCTACGGCATCACCAGCAGAGCTGTCTTGCTCTGACCTCTATTGTTCCATCTGCAACAGACAGTTTAGAGCTAGAATTGGTCTAATCAGCCATCTTAGAACACACAAACAGTAGCATTTCTCGCATGTGATTAAGATTGATCATTGTCAGTGATGACAGACGAACTATTATACCCGCCTTTAGAAAGGGACTGGTATGTAGGAAGGCAAACAGGAAGTCATAAAAGTTTTTTTTTCCATGTAAAGAATGGTGGAAATGCTACCAATAATATCTAGTCCCTTTAAACATGAAATGAAAATACTGATTAAATTAGATCTCAGCCTAGTTACCCGCACGTCTTACAAAAACCCTTTTCTGGCTTCTTCGCATCCTATCAACCAGTCTGGATGTTAAATTTAATTCCAGGCTAACTCTTCCGTGCACAGATCAGGCCTACTCGGTGCTGTGCGGATGGTAAAACTACCAAGCGATGAAAAATTCAGTCTAAGAGGACAAACGTTGCTGGAAGCCATTGAAAAAGACAAAGCGGAAGGATACATCCCATTCTTCGTGAGTATTTTGTGGCATTGAATTTGAAGGAATAAGAACTGAGTTATATGAGGCTGCTGTACAAAATCTACCGTATTAATCCTAATGAGAAAATCTGCCTTTATGTAAACACGCCTATGCGTATATCCCAGCAAATACAGAACGTCATAATAACGTCGTTTCGGCGTCGCTGCGACGTCATGACGTCGCAAAGACGTTGAAATGACGTTACTACGACAGTGTGTGTTTACTGGGATACTTCTTAGCCATGGCTCTAGATAGAGCAATTTTCCAACCAATAACTTTTATCCATGAAATTATCAGTTTGTTATTCAAATATTCTGTTTATTTATTGTTTTAAAATATTTTATTTGTATAACTCATACATACATGTATAACAAGTAATAATTCAACATCGTACTACTTATACGATACAAATGGGATTCAGAAATAAGTCTTTAGACTTCTGCAAATCTGTATTCCACTTTTACGATGCATACAGAAAATAAACAGATGATGTGAAATCTATACAGTACATACAAGCGCTTGCAATACTTCTCTTTGTACGAAAATTTTCATGAACGTTCTGCTGTTTGAATTTCGAATAAGTAATTAAAGCAGATGATTGAATATCCTGCTATGAATCAGCAGACGCTAAATGACTGCTCCACGGGGATGGATTGATGTGCATCAATAATACAACGAGCACAACAGCTCTACATATTGGTATATATGTACAGAATGTGAACTATGAAAACACTAGTCTAAGTCGCCAAAGTGACTGGGTAGTAACCAGTTCAGAAGTTTCGGTCATGTTTTAAGTAAGTTATTGATAACCCTGGCCCAGTTGTTCAAAGCTAACGCTGTCGTTAGTTAACGATTCGTTAAAATTTACATCGAGTGATACGCAAATATGCTGAAATTTTTTTCAGCAAAAAATGTGAGTAGTTTTTGCAGTGCAAAAGCTACTCACATTTTTTCAGCAAAAAATATCAGCATATTGTATATTGAATCTGCTAAAACAGTTAACGAAATGACCTTTAACGAGCTCGTTAAGCTAACGACGCTTTGAACAACTGGGCCCAGACATTCGTACAGCATAGTCAGCTTTAGTAAACAATAAATCTACAGAATTAATAGGAAATCAGGAGAAATATACTTTTTAACTCGCCTGTACGGTAGTATAAAGCAGGTAGAGCTTTTGTCTGAAAGCGTTCAGTTTTGGTGGTGAAATTTTCAGTATATTTGAGTAGGCGTGTTTTCGTAATGTTTACAGCTATGTGCCTCTCTGGGAACGACTGGGGCATGCGCTTTTGACAGCCTTACTGAACTAGGACCAATCTGTAAGTTTTCTATTTTCTACTTCATCGAAATGCACACTCGGGGCAAGCAAAAAAAAAAAAAAAAAAAAAAAAAAAAAAACAGTTTTGTACATAAACCTTGTTAACTCTTTTCCCTGACAATTACATACAAGGGACTCTCTGAAACACTTCGAGAATATTCGTACCTCGACATATCAGAATAGATAGAATTTGCGGAATAGAGGAAAACAGTAAATCGAACAACCACATTTGAGAAATGAATATGTAATTTGACTCTTGAAGTTAGAGATATATTGAAAATATTGTGGGATGTTATATATAGGTATGTTTTCGTGATGTATGGGATGCTAGGCATTAATGGCCTGCGTTCCAATTTCATATTATTTTGAAAATAAAATAAAAAAAAAAAAAAAAAAAAAGAAATAAAAAGAAATAAGGGAAGTAGATACACTTGGTAGATTCCGCTATTTTTACAAGGGAGACAACTTCTGTGACTTTCTGTTTGCTTTCCTGCATCAGCCTCCTTTTGAAAAGGAGTCTACCCAAAAGGAAAATACTTTTCTCGCATTAGGAGCAAAACCTTCACTTTTAGACGAGACGAGAAAACGGTTCTACCCTAAAAGGAAAGAATTTGCTCCCAGTGGGAGCAAATTCTTTCCTTTTAGAATAGATCTGTTGTCAGAAGGGAGGCAAACCATTTTGACAGAGTTGATTCCCTTGAAAATGTATCTATTTCTCTTAAAATCGGCAGTGTCCAATATATCCTGTTTTAGCCAATTCGCATAGAAGAAATATTGTTTATCAAACATGTTTTATATTTTGTTTATACTGATTCTCTATTTACTATACAGGTGAGGATAACGATATGTGGCTCCATATTGACGCTGCCTATGCCGGAAGTGCTTTTGTCTGTCCTGAATACAGGAAACACATGGAAGGAATACAGGTTAGTTGAGATTCTGAAATTGATAGGTTTCTGTCAACGCGAGTTCTGCTCTCACGTTCATATAGACCTGTACCTGTCAACGTAAGTTCTGCTTTCACGTTCATATAGACCTGTACCATTCAACGTGAGTTCTGCTTTCACGTTCATATAGACCTGTACCTATCAATATGAGTTCTGCTTTCACGTTCATATAGACCTGTAACTCAACACGATTTCTGTTTTCATGTTCTTATAGACCTGTGCCTGTCAACGGGAGGTCTGCTTTCACGTTCATATAGACGTGTACCTGTCAACGAGAGTTCTGCTTTCAAGTTCGTATAGACGTGTAACTTTCAACACGAGTTCTGTTTTCACGTTCATATAGACGTATACCTGTCAACATGAGTTGCTTTCACGTTCATATAGAATAGGTCAACAAATGAGTCACAAGTATCCGCATGGAGAAACTTTGCATCCAGTGATCAGACTGCGCGAATGATTTCAGGATTGAGGGCTTTCATGTTAAGCATAAAATTTCTTTGTTTTTTTTTTTTAACACTTATTCACAAGACCATTCTTTAATTGTCTTACGTTCAATATAATTCGACATCTTAACCCATTGAAGACTGGAGACCCCTAAACGAGTAACTGGCAAACAGTACAGACCCAGATCAGACGCCGTAGAATGCGGCGTCTGATCAGGTTCTCCTCTGTTTGCAAATAGTTCAACCACTTTTCTTCAGGAATATCTACATCATATAGACTGACATGCCTAAAACCGAAAATTGAATTTTCCAGTATGTAGTGTGGGAGAATTTATTCAATCTTAAATGGGTTAACGCACCATCATATTTATTCTGAATATGAACAAGTCTATTGCACTACCTGGTGATGGACCATAGAAATGCTGACTGAATGGTAAATAGTGTTGACCCTGATCGATCTTTCAGAATATTAAGGATAAATAAATTGGCACATACAGGTGATCTTCATATTGATTTTGATTTCAGGATTGAGAACTTTCATGTTAAGCATAAAAGTTCTCTTTTTCACATATTCACAAGATCATTCTTTAGTGTCTTAGAAGTAATTGTAGTTAATTTGGTTGATACATGCATGAAAAAACAATAAAGAAAGGAAACAAAAAAAACAAAAAACAAAAAAAAAAACCAGATATTACAGATATTAGTTATTTTATTTTAGTTTCTCATTCCTAATTGGGGACAGTATTGAATTTTTAGATTTCAGGATTGATTATTAGCAATTTTTCTCACCCCAGCATATAATATCCCCAAAGGGAAACCATGAAAAAATGTGAGGTTTGATCAGCAAAATTAGGTAGAGTTGAAGTACTTTAAACGCATTTTTTTTGCCCAGTTGAGTAGTGTTTTTCATAGTGTACCCGAATAGTATATATATTTCCTGAAAATGTTTTAATAAGCCAGGGTTTTACAGGTTTTAATATATTGCAGTATGCAGAGACCTTCAGCATGAATCCACATAAATGGATGTTGATTAATTTCGATTTATCCGTCATGTGGTAATTATTGTCATATTACTATTCCCCATGTCCGTTTCCCGTCCCACATGTATCCACTACTTCTGACATCATTTGAGCCGGAGCGAACGTTTTACTACAAGATTGCATGTGCGCCCAGCGAAGACTCACGAATGCGCAGGCTGATCAGTCTTCGCTGTCCGCTTCAAGACGCTTTAGATCCTTGGTTACCCACAGAGTGCCCTGCCCTGCCCTACCTTGTCCTGCCCTGCCCTACCTTGGCCTGCCCTGCTCTGTGAGGACTCTGATCAGACTGCGCAGATGTGCAGACTGTTCTGCTTCTTCTTTTGGTGCACGTGCAATTTGGTAGGAAATGCTGTGCCCCGGCTCATCTACAAGCAGCAATGATTAAGCAAATCATGCTATATGTAGCAATCTCAACCTTAAAACATTCAGAAATAGAGCAGTACTATTACGTAGTGGTTCTGGTGTGAGACAATAGCTAGATTGGTGTCGGTATAAACGTTCTAATTATACGGATTTCGGATTTTTGTGTTAAAAGTTCCAAAATGGTAGCCAAATAACAGTTTTTGACAAATACATGAAACATATTCTTAAGCTAGTTTTATTACCTGATAATGATACATAGAAGAGGCGAAATTGAACATTACGGCGCTTCATTGCATAGAGCCTTTCACTGTCACCTTTTTTTTCCTGGCTCGATATGACTTAATGTTGAAAGAGACGTAAAACATCAAATCATAATAATAATAATAATAATAATAATAATAATAATATAATCTGGAAAATGCGTATTTAAAAAGAAAAATGATATCCATGTGAAATTATTTTTTTCGTGATAGGTGCGGGCTAAGAATTGTAGACGTTTGGGAATATTTTCCTGAGCGCCTTCAACAAAAATTCACACTAATAGCAGAACCTGTAAACTATATGGTTTACCTAATAAGTCCTTACATTATAACTATCCCAATAATATTTCATTTTAACAATACAGGTATCATTAAATACGGTAGCCATTTTAGAAACAAATTTCTTAAATAATATCCTAGGTTTTGGTGACGGTTCTGATTTATGATACTCATAGAGGTTTCAGACTTGTTTTGTTTCAGTTTTTAGTTAAATATGTTCCTCACAAGCTTCATATACAATATTCTGTTTTATAGTACAATGCATAATTTAACGCATATTTCTTGACACTTAATGACTTTTCATAATTAAATCTTTAAAAAAACAATCGATCTCTAAAATATTTGAAATTTTAATTTATATTAACCATATATATATAGAGCTATATGTTCATTTTTTGAGGACTATACTAACTAACGGGATTTTATGGCTGGCTATTCCAAGCAGCAATTAGATCTGTTTTTACCTACCGTATTCTACCGCTACACTTAAAAAAAAAAAGAAGGAAAGTTCAGCGAAGGACTTTAATATCAAATGATGCTTATGTGATTTTTTTATGTTTTTTTCTTCTGATTTTCTTTATAAAAGCTTATGTTGTGGGTGATCATTTGAATTGCACCGACTTCGGTACACACAACATATGCCTGCCCAGCTAGCATTCTACGTAAATCTACATCGGACTGTCATCGGCCCGTCAGCTACCCTGACGGGCCGATGACGGCCCGATATAGATTTACGTAGAATGCTGACTGGGTGTATACAGAAGTAGAGAAAAAGTACACTGGCTGTAATCTTAAGAGTGCAGAATTCCTCGACTGCACGCTTATAGGGGTATGTGCCGTAATTAGGTCAAATAAAGTATTAGTCACAATAGTGCGATTTTTTCGATACAAGTCTTTTCTGTCAGTTGTAAGTATGACAATAAGCTCATAACTGTTGGAGTTTTAAGAGAATTTCTTCTTCATCATCTTCTTCTTAGTAAAGGACTGGGATCAATTTGAACGTAATTTAGATACGATTTCTGCCATTTTTACAAGGGAGACAACTTTCGTGACTTCCTATTAGCCTTCCTACACGTGAAGCCCATTCTGTAAAAGGAAACAATTTGCTGCCGAGGGAAACAATATCTTTTCTTTTAGAGTATAACTCTTTTCAGAAGAAAGGCCAATACTTTTGAAAGAGTTATCTTCCCTGGAAGTGTATCAGTTCCCCTCACAAACCATCCAGTGGAGTCCACAGTAATATGGACTTTTAGAACAGATGGTCTCTTTATACAGGTCAGAATAAGCATATTTTCATACAATACATTTTCTTACGGTCAGTGAACAGAGATGGCTTCTTAACAGAGGCGGTCTAAAAGACATATACGATTGTACTTACATACCTATCTTACTGGGCCCAGTTTTTCAAAACTAACGATGTCGTTTGTTAACGTATCGTTAAAACTTTGATCATTAAATACGGCCTGTAGGCTAATATTTTTGCTGAAAAAATGTGAGTAGCTTTTGCATTTTCAGCAAAAATACCTGTGAATTAGATACTGAACTTACTAGAACAGTTAACATTTTGACCACTGACGAGCTCGTTAAGCTAACGATGCTTTGAACAACTGGGCCCTAGTTGTCAAATACCCCACAGCATTCAAAGTATTATATGTATTACAGTATTTACCGTTAAAAATGGACGTCTTAACTCCTTACCGTACATGTCCTAAAATTTTAACACTCCATTATACTACATATTTGAGGTGTCTGAAATTGCTGGATCAGTGGAAACAGTGATGACCTGATCCGATGATCCGACGCCGCGTTCTGCGGCGTCTGATCTGGTCTACACTGTTTGCTCAAGCCTGTCTGTCCTTATACTTAGGGTAAGAACGGTATGCATATATTATTGCATTATATTTCTGTTCTTTCAAATACAGGATCAAAAATAGTTCCTATCTGGTGGATGCCTTCAATGTTGATCCAATTTACCTGAGGCACGAAAACGAAGGTCGGGTACCAGACTACAGGGTAATGTATATGAGCCGGCTCGTAACACGAACCGTCTAATCAGGATTTGCACTGTTTGCCGGTCTGTTTATTTTATTTATTTATTTATTTTTTTTTTTTGCTTTAGACTCAAAACTCCTATTTGTTACGACGGTTCTGTTCAAACACAACGGTAGGAAGCATCAGACTTCAGAAAACCAGGGGTGAAAGGCAACCTCACCTTATACATAATGCAGCACCCAACAAAAATTACAAAATATATCACAAGCACAGACTGATAGAAAAAGGAAGGCAAAGTGGACAGCGATTCCACGCAGCGACCACAATGCTAGTTAGCTTCGTGGCAAGACAAAATGGAAGAGAGGCAAAAACAACGTAGTTAAAGAACACAGTCTTACAAAGGCCGACAACAATCCCGATTCGTGTCGATAACGGTCTACAGAATGCTAACTGGGATGCTAGAGCTGTCAGGAAGTGGATTTGCAACAGAATGTAAGTCTGGGAAATATCCAAAAATGTACGTTGGGCCCTTCCAACAAGAAAGTCCGAATGGCCCATTATGTGTAAATAAATTCCCTTAGGTTTTACTATATAGTCGCTGGCAACTGGCTGCCAGTGCATTTACCGTTACTTTTTTACGGGCACCTGTGAATCTTTTGCAGGAATTGTCTCGTAAAATGGGGTAAGGGCGGATAGGCTTCAGATGCAGCGCGGTAGTTCAAACCCCTACGCTGCCCTACGATAGGTATTTTGCCATTCTATACCCTACCTAGCGAGGTGATTACTGTAAATAATCTACGGGTGCCCGTAAAAATTAACGGAAAATGCATCGGCAGCCAGTTACCAGTTATTTTACCGTAAATCTACTTGGCCGGCCTCGGTGGCTTAGTTGGATGCGCCGTCCGACTGAAGACTAGGAGGTCGCGGGTTCAACCCCCGCCGAGGTCGGCAACATTCTTTCGTGGAGATTGATCATGAAATATTTTCTACGGTCATTCTCTCCCTTCCGCTGATTCAAGAAGGGCAGTTGTCAGTTTCTGGCGAAAGAATGTGCACAATACTGCGGTTAACCGCTTAGAGGACTAAGCCTGCCCAGTAAACGTGTGGTTAGGTAAACTGACCGCGCTCGACATGACCCCATTGGGTTGACTGGGCCGTAAAACCTCAACACAAACAAACAAACAGGATTTTTAACAGTGTGCTGAAGAGGGGTGTCAGTTGTTTCTGTGTAATTGTAAACTGCTGTTGTCATATGAGCAGGGGTACAGCATTTCCTACAAGATTACATGTCCGCCCAACGTAGACTAGATTAGCCTGCGCAAACCCACTGTCTCATTAGGCTTCGCAGGGCACTCTGTAGGTAGCCAAGGATTCAAAGCGTCTTCAGGCGGACAGCGAAGACTCTGATCAGCCTGAGCGGAAGCGCAGGCTGAGTCTTCGCTGGGTGCATGTGCAATCCCGGAGGAAATGCTGTGGCCCGGCTCATTTGTGATTTGTACATTAACAGCACTGGCAGATACCACTTGGTAGGAGGTTCAGGGCTCTGAAGCTGTGGTTTATGTTGAGGTCCTATGGTGTAAAAGGAGTACAGGAGTATATACGAAGAGTAAGCCTTTTATTTCTAATTCGTCTGCATTCATAGCTTCAGATAAGGCGGATTTTAATCGAAAAGTATGGATGTTTTTTCTATTTCTCCAGCCTGAGCGGAAGCGCCTCGCCGAGGCGCATCTAATGAGTACCAACAATATATGTTTTCATGGAGAAATAAGACAGAATATTGTGTGGATATCCCCTGTTATCTGGAGCTATGATATTACTTTCAAGTCAGCACAGAAATTTATTTTTATGTCAGAAACCTAAATATGGCATTGTTTTCATCTGTATGTTGTTATTGGTTCGACCGCGCTGCGTTAAGCGAGATGCTATTTTCACATGTAATTCATTAAGTCAATTATCAGAACCAGAATGTTTTAATATCAGCTATATCGATGAATCACAATACCAGATCTAGCGGTTTGTATAGTCTTGCACCATCCTGGATGAGTCTTTCGATGTTAAGAGGATCGGTAGCTAGTAGGTTTGTCGCTCGAATAATATAAGTTATCCAGGAAAGGCCAATCGTTCAATGTGCCACAGAAATGTCATGTCGTTTCAGTTAGTTAATGTCCTGTCAACAAGTTTTCAGTAATAATTTTGGCACGGTGATACACCAAAAACCTGATAAAGACAATGCAAGAGTATACCATAATGCGTGAAGTTTTTGGTAAAATTGCGGTAAGAACAAGACATATGAGCCGGGGAGCAGCATCTAGACTGGCTCCAGTCTCTAGTGACAAACTATTTTTTCTTATAATCTGTTTAATAATCCACTTTAAAATAAAACCAAAGTAATATCAGGACTTAAAAGGCTGGTCACTAGTGACCAGCCTTTATAGTCATGATAGTTTTTTGGTTTTATTTTAGTGGAATATCAAACAGGATTATGAGAAAAATATTTAGTCACTGGAGACTGGAGCCAGTCTAGGAAATGCTTTGCCTCGGCTCAATTGTAACTTATTTTCCATGATTCCATGAAGCACTGCAGACTGGCCAAGGAATTTGAAAAGATGGTCCTGGATGATGATCGTTTCGAAGTGGTAATGGAGACAGTTATGGGTCTAGTTTGTTTTAAACTAAAGGTATGTCTTTAGTGGACGCGCAACGTCAGGAAATGCCCCATCCGAATTAGCTGATTTGGGCCGTCTGTTTGTGTATGGCATATGGGGCTATTCTCTCTTTGTCAATAAAAAACTGGTGTCCATTGATATAAGGGGAAAACGAAGGTGTTGACCGTGAAAACAGGCGACCTGACAGGGCTTTTATTGCCTGTCTGCAAAAGCGAAAAAGATTCTTTTCTAGAGTTGCATCACAATCAATTTTTTTATCAGGATGGTCTGAATGAAACGTATCGTATATAGTGAACATGCTGCTGACCTGTCTGTACGCCCTTAGTTTTGCTGTGCCCAATTATCTTGCTCAATTTGGGCATGCTTGTACACTCATTTTAATCGAGGTTGTGTTTTTCATTAATACAATCATTGTGAGCAGTAATAAATGTATTTTTCTTAATAAATCAATACCGAAAATGTTAATCATAGTTTACATCCGAGCTGAATTATAATTTTGGCCGAAAATAATCCTGAGACAAGGAATGACAAAACAGTATTACCATAACGGCATTGTCTTATTTTTCCCAGAAAACAGGATTTGACATTTCATTCAAATTGATTCTGTTGTAGACAATTTGTATGACATGTCAAAACCCGTTTTCTGAAAAAAATAAGAAGAAATAGTTCAAAATGTTGTCTTCTAAAAATGTTAGCAGAAGTGCAAAGCGTTAATGAAGAAACGCCTACTTTCATAACATAAATGCATTTCTATTTATACTTTAAACAATATTTTGACATTTTAGAAGTCATGTCGGTGATTCAAAAAAAGGTTATTCCGGTATTTCGAGTTATTCCGGTAAATCTGCTGACCGCAATAAAGTAAAGTACGGGGAGACATTTTACGACCGCCTCAAAGCACTTTACACCGGCGGTTGTACTGTTGGAAAAGCAGAACAAAATATTCTCTGTGCACGTAACTAGTTGCACCAGTTGCGCTCTCTCTTGTGCGGTTTTCATTCGGAACCAGAAAAAAAAAAAGTTTTTTTTTTTTTTTTAACCCTTTCATCCATAATTTTCTGCAATGGAGTCTTCCGTCTTTGAATTTGGACACGTTCATTGTTGCAAATAGAGTTATCAGTCAAACATCTAGAACCGAATAGCAAACTGGATCTACACTGTTTGCATAAGTATTTGATTTGGTCCATCAGGCTGAAAAGGTTATTTTTTATTTTAGGGAGAAAATTTTCTCAGCGAGAAACTGTATGATGAAATTATGGAAGATGGGAGAATCTACCTCATACCAGCCATTGCAGGGGACCTGTACTTCCTCCGCTTCGCTATATGCGCGGAGCGAACTACCTCCGAGGACGTCAAATTTTCCTTCAATGTCATCAAGACCTGCGCAGATCGGATTCTGAGAAGACCATTCGTGAAGAATGGGTTGATACATACGCCCATGATTGACATTGATGCTTCTCCAAAGAGATTGCATTGCTCGTCTGAAAGTCTTAATGTACAGACTGACCGATAGATTGTTAATGGTGAAAAGTCTACAAAGTGTATCCACTTCCCCTAAAGGCGCCATATTCCGCAAAAAATAGACATTTTTTTATCCAAGAAAGTTTTAATAAATTGATATATGGTATTAACACGATCATAAAATATGGCACCTGTCGGCCTCTAAACTTTTTGACACTTAGTCTCTGGTTTCTTAACTGGATCAAAAATGAAATGATTTTTTTTATCGTATCTCTGAATTAATGTTGGCAACATTAATTCAGAGATACGATAAAAAATCATTTCATTTCAAGAACAAGAGACTCACTGAAATTTTACAGGCTGTCAGGTGCCACATATTATGATTGTAAAAATACCAAATGTCAATTTATTAAACCTTTCTTGGCTAATAAAATGTCTGTTTTTTGCGAACTATGGCACCTTTAAGGGAAATGGATACATTTTGTAGACTTTTCACCATTTCCGCCAAGGGAGAAACTTTCGCGACTTTCTGTTTGCTTTACTGCATGATAAACCTCTTCGTAAAATGGGTCTACTCTCTAAAGAAAGAATTCGCTTTAGATGACGCAAATTCTTTCCTTATAGAGCAGACTCCTTTCTGAAAAGGGAGGGGTCTAGTCTACAAGGAAAGAATTTGCTCCCAGAGGGAGCAAATTCTTTCCTTATAGACTAGATCCCTTTTCAGAAGGGGACAACACATTTTTGACAAAGTTGTCTCCCCTGAAAGTGTATCATTTCCTCTTAAACGTATTCTTTACAGGCCAGTTACTGTCTTTACCCTAAACATTGAGACACCTTAACCCTTTACCATACTTGTCCTGTAATTTGACCAAATCCTGCTGACGTGTCTAAAAACTGATGGATCACTGGCAAATATTGTAGACCCTGATCAGGCGCCACATACTGCAGTGTCTTATCTGAGTCCACACTGTTTAAGGCCGGTCCATCCGAATGTTTAGGGTAAATACGGTATATATTTAACCCTTAAAATGCCAAGGAAACCTGCATCTGAAAATATCGTCTGTTTATATCGTCTGCTGCATCTTCTTGCAAACTTTTCAAACAAATTTTTTTTGCATATAGGCAAACAGTGTGGACCCAGCTCAGACTGTATTGGATACAATATTAATCACATTGGTCACTTGAATCTATTTATAGAGAGGTTGCAAACAGCAGCAAATGGTGTCATCATTCCGTATGCGTTTGCAAATGTAGTGTCACCTGCTGCGAAAAATACATTTTCTCAAATTGCTGTCTCTGTAATTTGTAGTTAGTCATTAGAATTGACCCTAATGAGTAAACACGCCACGTCACATAACAGCGTCGTTTCGGAACGTTGCTGCGACGTTCTGTGTTTGCTGGGTTCGTCTCAGGCTAGAGCTATGATAAAATATTCTCGTATCTGATTGCAGTCCTGATCATTGCTTTACAGAACCCAATATAAGTGCATTTTCCTTATTACTATACTGCTCCTAAAACTTGAACGATTCTATCTGATTACCTGTTGATATGAGTAGAACTGATGGATGAATGGCAAACAGTGTAGCCCCTGATCAGACGCCGCGTTCTGCGGCGTCTGATCAGGGACTACACTGTCTGCTCATGTCTGTCAGTCACAACACTTATTAAAAAGTAAACGTGATAAACTATTTAGAATATTTTTTGTAAAATCTAACAGAACGTTTCAAAGATTCCTCGTAAGTGTACAACGGTGTATAAGATAACATAGTTTTCGCCTTCTCGTATCTGAAATTATAAGAAAAGAGCAACTGTCTTAAACTAGATACACTGATAGGAATGTTCAAAGTAAAAATTGATGAAACCAGCCACAAAATCCAATATAATAAATACATTGGATACAGTATTAACCACATTGGTAACTTGAATCTATTTATACGGAGGTTGCAAGCCTCAGCGAATGGCGCCATCATTTCGTATGCGTCTGCAAGTGGAGTATCGTCTGCAGCGAAAAATGCGTTGCCTCCGACTGCATTGTCTTTGTCTTGCAGCAGTGTTCTTTCAGCGCAGATAAACATCCAAGCCACGTTCCCAGCGTATGTCATTTGATGAAGCGCTCCCTTGCAGTCGAACAGGGGCCACCTGCCAATTTTCTGTGCGATCGCTAAAGCATCCGAAGCAAAAACAACGTCCTCCTCACCAAAAATTGGGACTGGTCGAATCGAGACTGTCTTGAGGGTATCACCTGCAAAGGAAGTAGGGTTGTACTGTATTAAGCATATGTGTAGCGTTCGTTATAAAATTGGCCGCGTCAAGCGAAAAGCTGCCTTTCAACATGCCCAAAATGCGCATTCAGTTCTTCCTGCGCATACGCAAAATATCATCCGAGCCTTTGCTCTCCATTCATACATTCTGTAGTATACAATGATTCTGTTAGTGGACAGGGAAGGCCCAGATCAGACTGCGCGGATGCACAGGGTGATCTGGGCCTTCGCTGTTCGCTTATGTCAGAAGACAAATATTTTGCTTTTTTTACCATGGTGGCTGCTCTTAAAGGAAATAATTTGCTACCAATGTGAAAAGAGCTGAAGTGCCAATGGGGGCAAATTCAGAGAAGAAGCAAAACCAACTTTGACTGTTGCCTCCCACGAAAATTGTATCAATCCCTTCAACATGTTTCATTCTAATATTTCTGTCATCCCACTGGCATCATTTAATGCTATTTTATGACCAATCTAAAGACAAAACGACCATGAAATGAAATATGCAACGAGCAGCGTAGACTCAGATCATCATGTGCAGCCATCCATGCACTCTAATCAGAATCTGCATTAGTCGCTTACATTATGTATGGACCTTAACGTTCTAACAACGGACAGTGTAGACCCTGATCTGACCAACGGGTACTGTAAAATGCACTGAGCTCAGTTGTTCAAAACTGACAATGTGGTTTGTTAACGTATCATTAAAACTGATATTTTTGCTGAAAAAAATGTGAGTAGTTTTTGCATTTGCAAAAGCTACTCACATTTCTTCAGGAAAAATACCTGTGAATTAGATATTGTACTTACTAGAACAGTTAACATTTTGACCCCTAACGAGCTCGTTAAGCTAACGATGCTTTGAACACCTGGACCCTGATTTATAGAAAACGAACAAGAATGTGTGGTGTTGGTAATTGATCAGGACTTGTGTCGCTGAATGATCACATCTGCTCGCTGGCAGATCAGAGCTGCGTCACTGACAGATCAGAGCAGCAGAGCTGCGTTGCCGACAGATCAAAGCTTTGTCGCTGACTGATCGTAGCTACGTAACAGACAGATCAGAAGATACATTTTTTCGTAGCGCAGTTCAAATATAATTACAGTTTCTTTCAAGAACCATAGTCTCTGCCTTCTGCTTTGTGGTGGCATAACCGTCGTGCATGGGTTTCTCCGGATACGGTAATGTGGCTTCCGTTCCACCGTTGATATGGTCATAACCTAGTACCACCGCCATGCTACTACAGTACACAAAATGTCTTACTCCAGCCTCTTTACTAACATCTAACAGAATCGAGGTACCTGGAGAAACAAAGAACGTCATCATCATCATCGATTCTTCGATCATCATCGATCAAAAAAGCCGCAACGTCAGTAAACGTACCTTCAAGCATGTGCGCCCAGCGAAGATTCAGATCAGCCTGCGCATTCGCGCAGTCTGATCAGAATCTTCACTGAGCACATTTTGGTAAGCCAACGATGTAGAGTTTCTTCACGCGGACAACGAAGACTGATCAGACAGCATGGATGCGCAGGCTAACTTGAGTCTTCGTTGGGTGCACATGTCAGAAGGTACGTTTTCTCCTGTTACGGCCCATATAATTTCGAAGGCCATTCTTAATTACTTTTTACACTTTACATTAGTAGATATTTAAAACAAGACCTGTTGCCGCACAGGATAAGCTCGCCTGAAATGGCGCTTGTCCATCATTTTTGAAGGCTGTGACTTGACCTAAAGTGAGAAAGGAGTCTTGCTTACAACTAATTTTTCGAACATGATCTCACGCCACATCAGTATACAGCTACATAATCCAGCCTTTCAGAAGAAACATCTTTTAATAAAATATCAAACATGAAAGTTCTGTGTCTGTGACCTTGATCTCGGTTTCACTGAGTAGGGGTGGGTTTCACTTTGGACCCATGAGTTTTTCGATTTGAGCTGGAGTTCTACGGCCCAGTAAACTTTGTTTGGTCACGTCAAGCCGATCAGATAACCTACTCATACTTTTCCTGGGTGGGGTAAGTCCACTAAGCACGAATCAGTACCTGTACACCTACATTCGTCATAAAGGACAACTAACTCACATGAAATGACAAGACTAATTTTCTTTGCAAAATAGTAAAAAAATCTAAATGTCGTCTGCTAAAGTATTAACTGGCACCTTAAGGATTTATTCGGAATTCAAGCAAATCATCCGACTTACCACGTTTTAAAGTAAAAGGGGTAATCAGTGTTTTCAGAAATTAGCAGAACTTTTAACCAGGATTTAACACCGCATTTCATGTCAATTGTCTCCAATAGAAATAATTTGCATGACATATCAAATCCAGTTTTCCGCGAAAAAATAAGAAAAATAGCATGAATTTGTCATCTTCTGAATTAGCCCAGAGAGTGGCAATTGTTAAAGTAACAAATTTTACTGACCTTCAACATTAACATGCTCCATCTTGTCCACATTAGGAAACATCGAGAAGTCTACAACACTGGCTATGTGAAATACCGTCGATACGCCCTGACAAGCTTTCTGCACTAAATTTCTGTTCGTTATGGTCCCACAAAATTGTCTTACTGGCACAGAACCGGTATAATCTGAAAATGACGGACATAATTACCATAACGAAAACATGCCTATTCAAATATATAGAAAATTTCACCTCCAAAAACTGAAAATTTTCAGATAATAAACTTTTTTCATATTCCTGCTCAAAACATAGATTGTGGGTACTCGTTAGAGCCGCCTCGGCGGGGTGGTTCTAACGAATACCCACAACCTATGTTTTCGAGCAAAAATAGGAAAATAATGTATACCCCTGTAAACGCCAGTTTTACCATATAAAAGTAGGGTTTAAGTAGGGTTTAGGTCAAAATTATACAGGCATGTTTTCGTGATTTGAAATATTGACTCTCATTATCTCAAATACTGATAACTCAAACTATCGCTTAAGTCAAACCAAATAAAAGACAATATTGTTTTAGTTTCTTGTATTTTCCTTACAATTCAATTCCTCATTACGAAAACACACCTATTCAGATATGTAGACAATTTCACCTCCAAAAATTGAAAATTTTCAGATAAACTCGGATATTTTTCATATTTCTGTTCAAAACATAGATTGTGGGTATTCGTTAGAACCGCCTCGGCCACAATCTATGTTTTTGAGCAGAAATAAGAAAAATAATGTATACCCCTGTAAACCCCAGTTTTACTATGGAAAAGTGGGGTTTAAGGGGGTCAAAATTATATAGGCATGTTTTCGTGATGTTTCCTCGCAATCCACTATTTTCTCAAACAAAAAAATTCTTGTCATTTGGAGTTTGAGAAAAAATCTAGTATTGATGTAGTTAGACCATTTATAGCTAGACTGGCTCCAGTCGTTTTTGTTTTATATCTATTTCTCTCTTTCTCTACATTATTTTTTTTACCATGATCCTCTTTAATCCAACTTCAAGTTACCTATGGCTCAAGGGACTGAAGTAAACAAAAATTCTACAAGCTATACAAGTGTTGTGTCCCCTCAAAAAAAAAAAAGAAGAGAAAGAAAGAAAAGAAAAATAAAGAAAGGGTCTGGGGCCAGACTAATTTATAGCATTCAATCTGTGTGTGCATGCGTTGCAAAACGCATTGTCACTAACAGTCAACCACCTCCCTACAAGAGTCATAAAATTGCAGAGAGGGAGTCAAATGTGGCAGAGTGCTTTCATATACGGTTTACCAGCAGTTTAAACTGTATATAAAAGCACTCTGCCACATTTGACTCCCTTTCTACAACAGCTAATTTTATGACGTCCAAGGGGCGAGTTCATTTTTGTTGACACAAAATAACGACGATTCATTGTAGCATGGAAGAGCCAGGATTCAAACCATCATGAACACGTACCTATATAATATTGACCCCCTTAAACCCCACTTTTATATAGTAAAACTTAGGGTTATAGGGGTATTCATTATGTTTCTTATTTCTGCTCAAAAACATAGATTGTGGGTACTCGTTAAAACCGCCTCGGCGAGGCGGTTCTGACGAGTACCCACAATCTATGTTTTGAGCAGAAATATGAAAAATATCAGAATTTTTATCTGAAAACTTTCAGTTTTTGGTTGTGAAATAATTTCAATATATTTGAATAGGCGTGTTTTCGTAGTGACATATCTATGCACAAGATGCCTCTTAATGCATTAAAAAAAAAGCTCGATCGGTATTCTTGCACTTATATTTTATTGTTACTTAAATAAAAACTACGGAAAAACGCAGGTGCGATCCTTTATGCCGAAACAACTTAATTTTCATGCTGCAGAAAAAAATCAGCAGTTGACAAATTGATGAAAATTTTCTTATTTTTTTTCCCCAGAAAATGGGTTATACCTGTATCTGAGTTCAAATTATGCAGGATTTTCATATTAATCATTATTGTATTATTGTAAACTAAATAATACATCACCCAGTTTATTTTCGTAAGGTTTCAAATCAATAACCCGGATTTCTGTCACGTGCGGTGCATGTGTTTGTAGCAGTCCGATCACGTGTTGTCCGAGGCATCCTGTACCACCTGTGACCAGTATTATATAACTGCTCGATGACGTCATTTCGATGTCATATGTTGTCACATCATAGCCATGCTTTCTGAAAAGAAAAATCCAAATTCAGGTTTTGCTTGTGTTAGGGTTTAACGACACGTCAGCCCTTTTGGATCATTTTGTCGTCTCTCTGAGAGAGTGAGAAGAGAGATAGAAGCGATAGTAGAGGAGATGAGAGAGAGGGACAGGGGAGAAAGAGGAAAATGGATGAAAGTGAAGAAAAAGAAGAAATAAAAAACATTCCCCCATCTACCCTTACCTGCTGAAAGGATAGCAGGCATTGCTAAAATGTAAGTCAATCTCAGTTGGACGCCCCGGTGACATAAGATACACGATACCTTTGCCTCACCCAACTACCCCCACCAAATTCAGTTTGAGTTAGTCCATGCGAAAGTGCGTGTTCTTCACGTATGTGGACAGCAAAGGCCGAGATAAGCCCGCGCCATTACGAAAACACGCCTATTCAAATACATTGAAAATTTCACCCAAAAAAAATGAAAATTTTCAGATAAAAAACTCTCATATTTTTCATATTTCTGCTTAAAACGTAAATTGTGGGTACTCGTTAGAACCGCCTCGCCGAGGCGGTTCTAACGAGTATCCACAATCTATGTTTTTGAGCAGAAATATGAAAAATAATGTATACCCCTGTAAACTCCAGTTTTACTATATAAGTAGGGTTTAAGGGAATCAAAATTATATAGGCGTGTTTTCGTAATGGCATTCTGATCGGGGCATTCAATGTCCACTTAATCATTTCTGGATACAAACATTATTGCTTACGTCCAGGGGCGTAGACAATCTTAATGTTAGCCAATGCTCCCGAAGCACTTTATGAAAGGTCATGGAATAGTCCAATGTTACTTTCCATGGACTGCCCAACGTTATTATAACCAAGTATTAGCTTTCACCAAGTGTGCTAAGCGAAGACCAAGCCTTTTTTTTTTTTTTTTTTTTTTTTTGCGAAGGCTAATACTTGTAGAATGTTTTTGTTGGTTTGATTGTGTTGAGGTTTTACGGCCCAGTCAACCCAATTGTAGAATGCATTACCGATGAAGAATGATTAACGATGAACGCGCAGGATATTCATTGTCCATACGGAAAACTCCAGGCTTAATTAAAAAACAAAAATAATGATAAGCAGAAATAGAACACATGAACGTTTAAGAATTTGCCTAATTACCAATTAAATGTTTTATTCAGAATAAAAATGCCACACAGAAAACAGCTTTCTATGTCATGTCGAAAGATCATTACTTCATGATTCGTTTTTTTTTTTTTTTTTTTTTTTGTTGTTTTTGTTTTTGTTTGTTTGTTTTTGAAATTGCAGATATACACAAGTTCCTAATGACAGCATGAATGCATACCGGCGCTTATAAATGATAGAGAATTCCAATACTAAATCTTAAGAAATATACAGCATTCTCCCCATTCGTATTTAAAAGCAAAAAAAAAAAAAAAAAAAAAAAAAATACAAAAAGAAAGAAAATGACTCGCATACAGTTAACTCTCATTACAACGATAGCATTTGCTCCCAAAGATGTTACTAAATGAATTTTCTGCTGTGAAGAATTCTTAAAACGCAACAATATGCAAGAAAGGGCCTGTTTAATTCTTATTTCCTCATCACATAAAAGACATTTTGGATATTTGTTAGAATCGCCTCAATCCATACACTTCTTGAAGTGTTAAAAACAATATTATTGCATAGTTTCTGATTAACTGCCACTTCTTGAGCGAAGGTTTCGTGCCGGTCAAGTTAACATTATAACGAATTTTGTCGTTGTACCGACTGTCGGTATAACGAGGGCTGACTATATCCATGTATACACTACATAGACATTTGCTTCCCGATCTCAAACTCCCCTT
Source organism: Anodontia alba (assembly GCA_964016985.1). Lineage (NCBI taxonomy): Eukaryota > Metazoa > Mollusca > Bivalvia > Lucinida > Lucinidae > Anodontia > Anodontia alba. The sequence continues at coordinate 55,719,247 of OZ024834.1, read as the reverse complement.
TAAAATTTAAACTGTTCTCTAATTTATGAGTGCTGGATACGCTTCGTAGATTCTGCGCCATTTCTGTCAAGGGGGACAACTTTTTTTAAATCATGTTTGCTCTCATGCATATAAAGCCTCATCTGAAAATGGGTCTAATATAAAAGAATTTTCTCCCAGTAGGGAGCAATTTCTTTCCTTTTATATAAGACCTTTTTTTCAGAAGCCTCGATGGCTCAGTCGGATGCGCGTCCGACTGGTGATCAGGAGATCGCGGGATCGATCCCCGCCGGGTCTGAAGATTGATCATTTCAGTTTTTTTTTCTATAGGTCATTCTCTCCCTTCCGCTAATTCAAGAAGGGCAGTTGTCAGTTTCTGGTGAAAGACTGTGTACAAATATGATTAACCGCTTAGAGGACTAAGCCTGCCCAGGAAAAGTGTGGTTAGGTAAACTGACGGGCTCTACATGACCCTAATGGTTTGACTCGGCCGTAAAACCTCAACTCAATCATAATCAGAGGTGTGTGTGTGTGTGTGTGTGTGTGTGTGTGTGTGTGTGTGTGTGTGTGTGTGTGTAGTGTGTGTGTGTGGTGGGGAGGGAGGGAGCAAGTTTGACAGAGCTGCCTCTCATAAAAGTGTGTCTGCTCCTGCTAGTCCCGGGAAATTGGACGGCATTTCATGTCCCTTCTCCTGTTATAAGAAAAACAATACCACTCATTTATACCCATTGCTAATTTTGCCATGATCCAATGAAGTGTAAATCAAAATACTACTTACCTTTCATTAATTTCTCAAAACGCCATAAACTTCTCATTTAACGCTTACATGATCGTTATCACTGTGTAAATAGTGCACAATCCATGGTCGTTTTAGATATGCAGTGAATCGTACGACAACCTATATTTCACTATGGGTTAAATTGAGTTTATGTACTTAAATTATCACACCTGTTCACACACACAAACACACACACACACACACACACACACACACACACACACACACACAGAGTCGGAATTTGCAGAGACAAAACGCATCAAACCAAATACATTGTAAATGCATGAACTGTCATTCTAAAAATACAAACACAATGCAAGCAGATCCTTAATTTTTCATATGAGCCGGGGCACAGCATTTCCTACAAGATCGCATATCCGCGAAGCAATGACTCAGATCAGCCTGCGCGAATGCGCAGGCTGATCAGAGTCATGGCTCCACGCTCTATGGGTAGCCAAACACCAAAGCCTTCTTTAGACGGACGACAGATGTTCTGCTTAATGTGTGTTACATGCACAGGCTGATCTGAGTCTTGGCTTGGCGCACAAGCAGTCTCGTAGGAAATGTTGGGCCCCGGCTCACATGTAACAGTTAAGCTTGATGATCATCTAAAGTGTGTCCTCAAGGTAAGTTAATTTACATCTAACATATTTCTGACAACTTCATTCTCATACAGACAATTTCGTTATAAGAATAATTTGACTGGCACGGAATCTTCGCTAAAGAGGTGACAATTGAGCCGAAATTATGCAATAGTATTGTTATTAAAACTCCAGGAAACATATGTTTAGGATATTTGTTAGAATCACCTAACGGAGGCGATTCCAGTTAAGCGATTCTAACAAATATAAAAAAATATATGTTCTGAGGGGAAATAAGAATTAATCAAGCCCTTTATTTTATATCATTCTGCTGCTTTTAAGGATTCTTTACAGCAGCAAATTCATTTTAACTGCAACCTGTTTTGGAACAATGCTATCGTTGTAAAAAGGGTTCACCATATGTAAACACTTTGTCCTCAGAATCGGGTATCCATATAATATTTTTTTAATTCTCCATGAAAACATCTACGAATAACGGATACTCATAGAGGCGCTTCTAATGAGTACACACAGCATATATGTTTATGGAGAATAAGATGATGAGTTCAGGTTTAACGACGCATCAACCCATGGAGGTCATTCGTGTCAAATGGAGAATAAGAAAAATATCAAATTGAATACTTTTCAGTCAATAAAAGTATCTTATCTAGAGCTATGTTAAATCCAGCAGTAACTCAAGCGAACCTTGACGTGAGAAAATGCACCCTTTGACGATTGTCCAGCGAAGACTCAGATCACTCTGCGCATGTGTGCAGCATTACTACTGGGCACTATATAGATTACCAAGTATCATTTTTAAGCTCCAAAGCCAATGGAGACAATTTGCCTGAATACCAAATCCTGTTTTCTGGGAAAAAGAAAAATATTCTAATGTCGTCTGCTGAAACGCTTGTCCAGAGAACTAAGCGTTACACGTACTTTCACCATACCGTCGCCTGGAAATTACTGTAGTTGGCGAGCTTATCAAAACCCAAAACTATCACAAGCCTACAGCAACAAAGATCTCCATTCAACAGATCATAAGCAGTGAACGACAATTTTAAAATGGTCCCAATGTGCACTATACATGTACGGACTGGGAAAACCGAAATTGTGTCTTCGGCAATATGAGGAAAGCGAAAACGCCCAGATCAGACTGCACTTAAGGGCCTTCGCTGTCCGCTTACAGAATCGTCAGTGTTCACTAGATATTGTAGAGCATAATATAATAGCTGCAAAGGCCTTGATAGCCTTGTGAGGATCCCGTAGGATGATCGGGGCCCAGTTGTTCAAAACATCGTTAGCTTAACAAGCTCATTAAGGGTCATTTCGTTAACTGTTTTAGCAGATTCAATATACAATAATCTGATATTTTTTGCTGAAAAAATGTGAGTAGCTTTTGCACTGCAAAAGCTACTCACATTTTTTCAGCAAAAAAATTCAGCATATTTGCGTATCACTCGATGTAAATTTTAGCGAATCGTTAAGTAACGACATCGTTAGCTTTGAACAACTGGGCCCTGATTGATTACCAGAATCGACGAAGTTTGAATATGCATATACATATATTCAAAGCTCCAAAAAGTTATTTTTTTACCAAAAAATATTGATATTTTCGTTTATTTCTTCACGAAAACATATATTGTGACAGGTGCTCACCCAATAGCAGCTCATCGGCGAAGCGCTTCTAATGAGTACTCACAACATGTTTTCACATTACCCGCAACATATTTTCGCGGTGAATTAAGAAAAATATTTACCCGATACCCGCCGCTCCCTCACCCCACCAACCTCTCATCTAGAATTATACATATTTCTCTTGATGCGGCCATTAATTGGCAGAGACGTTCGCGAACCATTCCCAAACCTATCCCCAAGCACGTGAGTGTGTGTACCTTCATACAGGGCGAGGGACAGCTGACCGAATACGTAAGGGGAAGAAAAAGGTGCTACCCAACGGCTAGGAGCCCAGTAAGCATTCTACATATAAATCTATAGCGGGCCGTTATCGGCCCGTCAGGGTAGCTGACGGGCCGATAACGGCCCGCTGTATATTTATAAAGAATGCTTGCTGGGAGGCCGGCCAATCCCCAACCAGGAAACATATCTCGTCCTCCTCGTACTCTACATGTAAATTTATCTGTTATAATAACCCGTAGTGCTGGGACAGATAGGCCTTTGCAAACAGTGTAGACCTAGAATAAAAGGCGGCGTCTGATCAGGGTCTTTACTGTTTGCCATACATACAGGAATATTTTCGATACATCAAGCGATAGTAGAATGGACTATTACATTTTAGGACAAGTTTGGTTAGTAAAAGATAAGGGTGTCCCAATACTTAGGGTAAATACGGTAATAATTTACCGGATAATTTACCTACTTACGTGATAATTTACAGATTAACCTTGTTAAAACGTTACGGTTTTGTTAACTCTTTACTTCTCGAAATGTTATTTTGCGTATATATATATAATATAAAAGAATTTTCTCCCAGTAGGGAGCAATTTCTTTCCTTTTATATTAGACCTTTTTTTCAGAAGCCTCGATGGCTCAGTCGGATGCGCGTCCGACTGGTGATCAGGAGATCGCGGGATCGATCCCCGCCGGGTCTGAAGATTGATCATTTCAGTTTTTTTTTTCTATAGGTCATTCTCTCCCTTCCGCTAATTCAAGAAGGGCAGTTGTCAGTTTCTGGCGAAAGACTGTGTACAAATATGATTAACCGCTTAGAGGACTAAGCCTGCCCAGGAAAAGTGTGGTTAGGTAAACTGACGGGCTCTACATGACCCTAATGGTTTGACTCGGCCGTAAAACCTCAACTCAATCATAATCAGAGGTGTGTGTGTGTGTGTGTGTGTGTGTGTGTGTGTGTGTGTGTAGTGTGTGTGTGTGGTGGGGAGGGAGGGAGCAAGTTTGACAGAGCTGCCTCTCATAAAAGTGTGTCTGCTCCTGCTAGTCCCGGGAAATTGGACGGCATTTCATGTCCCTTCTCCTGTTATAAGAAAAACAATACCACTCATTTATACCCATTGCTAATTTTGCCATGATCCAATGAAGTGTAAATCAAAATACTACTTACCTTTCATTAATTTCTCAAAACGCCATAAACTTCTCATTTAACGCTTACATGATCGTTATCACTGTGTAAATAGTGCACAATCCATGGTCGTTTTAGATATGCAGTGAATCGTACGACAACCTATATTTCACTATGGGTTAAATTGAGTTTATGTACTTAAATTATCACACCTGTTCACACACACAAACACACACACACACACACACACACACACACACACACACACACACACACACACACAGAGTCGGAATTTGCAGAGACAAAACGCATCAAACCAAATACATTGTAAATGCATGAACTGTCATTCTAAAAATACAAACACAATGCAAGCAGATCCTTAATTTTTCATATGAGCCGGGGCACAGCATTTCCTACAAGATCGCATATCCGCGAAGCAATGACTCAGATCAGCCTGCGCGAATGCGCAGGCTGATCAGAGTCATGGCTCCACGCTCTATGGGTAGCCAAACACCAAAGCCTTCTTTAGACGGACGACAGATGTTCTGCTTAATGTGTGTTACATGCACAGGCTGATCTGAGTCTTGGCTTGGCGCACAAGCAGTCTCGTAGGAAATGTTGGGCCCCGGCTCACATGTAACAGTTAAGCTTGATGATCATCTAAAGTGTGTCCTCAAGGTAAGTTAATTTACATCTAACATATTTCTGACAACTTCATTCTCATACAGACAATTTCGTTATAAGAATAATTTGACTGGCACGGAATCTTCGCTAAAGAGGTGACAATTCAGCCGAAATTATGCAATAGTATTGTTATTAAAACTCCAGGAAACATATGTTTAGGATATTTGTTAGAATCACCTAACGGAGGCGATTCCAGTTAAGCGATTCTAACAAATATAAAAAAATATATGTTCTGAGGGGAAATAAGAATTAATCAAGCCCTTTATTTTATATCATTCTGCTGCTTTTAAGGATTCTTTACAGCAGCAAATTCATTTTAACTGCAACCTGTTTTGGAACAATGCTATCGTTGTAAAAAGGGTTCACCATATGTAAACACTTTGTCCTCAGAATCGGGTATCCATATAATATTTTTTTAATTCTCCATGAAAACATCTACGAATAACGGATACTCATAGAGGCGCTTCTAATGAGTACACACAGCATATATGTTTATGGAGAATAAGATGATGAGTTCAGGTTTAACGACGCATCAACCCATGGAGGTCATTCGTGTCAAATGGAGAATAAGAAAAATATCAAATTGAATACTTTTCAGTCAATAAAAGTATCTTATCTAGAGCTATGTTAAATCCAGCAGTAACTCAAGCGAACCTTGACGTGAGAAAATGCACCCTTTGACGATTGTCCAGCGAAGACTCAGATCACTCTGCGCATGTGTGCAGCATTACTACTGGGCACTATATAGATTACCAAGTATCATTTTTAAGCTCCAAAGCCAATGGAGACAATTTGCCTGAATACCAAATCCTGTTTTCTGGGAAAAAGAAAAATATTCTAATGTCGTCTGCTGAAACGCTTGTCCAGAGAACTAAGCGTTACACGTACTTTCACCATACCGTCGCCTGGAAATTACTGTAGTTGGCGAGCTTATCAAAACCCAAAACTATCACAAGCCTACAGCAACAAAGATCTCCATTCAACAGATCATAAGCAGTGAACGACAATTTTAAAATGGTCCCAATGTGCACTATACATGTACGGACTGGGAAAACCGAAATTGTGTCTTCGGCAATATGAGGAAAGCGAAAACGCCCAGATCAGACTGCACTTAAGGGCCTTCGCTGTCCGCTTACAGAATCGTCAGTGTTCACTAGATATTGTAGAGCATAATATAATAGCTGCAAAGGCCTTGATAGCCTTGTGAGGATCCCGTAGGATGATCGGGGCCCAGTTGTTCAAAACATCGTTAGCTTAACAAGCTCATTAAGGGTCATTTCGTTAACTGTTTTAGCAGATTCAATATACAATAATCTGATATTTTTTGCTGAAAAAATGTGAGTAGCTTTTGCACTGCAAAAGCTACTCACATTTTTTCAGCAAAAAAATTCAGCATATTTGCGTATCACTCGATGTAAATTTTAGCGAATCGTTAAGTAACGACATCGTTAGCTTTGAACAACTGGGCCCTGATTGATTACCAGAATCGACGAAGTTTGAATATGCATATACATATATTCAAAGCTCCAAAAAGTTATTTTTTTACCAAAAAATATTGATATTTTCGTTTATTTCTTCACGAAAACATATATTGTGACAGGTGCTCACCCAATAGCAGCTCATCGGCGAAGCGCTTCTAATGAGTACTCACAACATGTTTTCACATTACCCGCAACATATTTTCGCGGTGAATTAAGAAAAATATTTACCCGATACCCGCCGCTCCCTCACCCCACCAACCTCTCATCTAGAATTATACATATTTCTCTTGATGCGGCCATTAATTGGCAGAGACGTTCGCGAACCATTCCCAAACCTATCCCCAAGCACGTGAGTGTGTGTACCTTCATACAGGGCGAGGGACAGCTGACCGAATACGTAAGGGGAAGAAAAAGGTGCTACCCAACGGCTAGGAGCCCAGTAAGCATTCTACATATAAATCTATAGCGGGCCGTTATCGGCCCGTCAGGGTAGCTGACGGGCCGATAACGGCCCGCTGTATATTTATAAAGAATGCTTGCTGGGAGGCCGGCCAATCCCCAACCAGGAAACATATCTCGTCCTCCTCGTACTCTACATGTAAATTTATCTGTTATAATAACCCGTAGTGCTGGGACAGATAGGCCTTTGCAAACAGTGTAGACCTAGAATAAAAGGCGGCGTCTGATCAGGGTCTTTACTGTTTGCCATACATACAGGAATATTTTCGATACATCAAGCGATAGTAGAATGGACTATTACATTTTAGGACAAGTTTGGTTAGTAAAAGATAAGGGTGTCCCAATACTTAGGGTAAATACGGTAATAATTTACCGGATAATTTACCTACTTACGTGATAATTTACAGATTAACCTTGTTAAAACGTTACGGTTTTGTTAACTCTTTACTTCTCGAAATGTTATTTTGATGTTACTGAATAAAATCAGTCGGTGAATTGTCCGGAGATAAAGACAGTCACCGCCGTGTCAAGCTAAATAAGCTGTTCAACTCTTAGAAACTTTGTAAAGCTATAACTGCAACTCCTGAAATATCAATACCGCACGACCCACAGAAAAGTCGGCCGGCAGACTGTGAGGTCGACTTTAGGAGTGGCAATAATCGACTTGTGAGTCCGTCTGTCTGGACTTCCATCCGTCTGTCAGTGGTCCATTAGGAATATTTTTTATCCCAGTGGGCACATGCCGTTTATACAACGATTTATAAACGTCATGAGACTGCTGGGGCAATTTTTCGCACACAGATTGAAATCCACAGTATCTAGCCATTGGGCGAGCCAAATGCCTTATTTCTTTGTCCGAGGCTAGGTCGGGGCCAAATATGCGAAAGTATGTAAATCGCCGGAGGCCTTCAACCTACATTATTATTATCATTATTTTATTTATTTATTTTCTTTTTTATGTATACACATTAATATTGACAAGATCTAACCAAAGGAATTGCAAAATGCCACTTTTCATTGACCGAGGCAAAGCCGAGGTCAAAATTCTTTTCTCTAATCAGTTAAGAAAAATGGCTATAAGTACATAGAAAATAGTATTGTAGCTTTCATAAAGTGCTTCCGGAGCAACCGCAAATATTAAGTGTTAGCTTTCACAAAAAGCTTGGTCTATGCTTAGCACACAATATAGGGATCAAACATGGTTTTTCATGCATTAACATTCGCCAGGTCCCGTGGGAGGTGTTGAAAACCGCGACCTAGCGATTGTTAATGCACTGACCATGTTCGATCGCTATTATTGCATAAAAACTGAAAACATTTGCTACATTTCGCGTTATTTCTTGGACTATTTTGTTTCGCCTTTTCACCGATGTCGCGTGAACGCTATTTGCACGGACTATGCTCGTTCTAGGGCAGGGCAGTAGACATCTCATGACGGCAGCAATTCTGTGGTCCCGGTACGAGCATATTGAAAGTTGCGTAGCCGTGCATTAACAGCGCGTGAATTGCCTTGTTAATACACGGCTTTCGCCAGTTAATGCACGGCTTTTAATAACGTGCGGCACTGCTTTTTATGCAATAATAAATGTTAAAGCTAAAAATCTTGGCTAAATTACATAATGCAAAAGGTGAATTCGAGAGGGCTAAATGAGATCTTGTCTCGTTGGGACACATTAAAAATAATTATTACAGATAATTTCACTTCGCTTTTTAGGCTTACCCTATCAACACTAAAGTAAGTAGTTAAGAATATCAAAATTTTGTCACGCTGCCCCGGGAACGCTATAAATTGCGCTAAGCAGTACAATGCATCTACCCAAATTTTGCGAAATTGTCAAAATTAATGTTTATCCCATAACTTTTGATAAAGTGCCGCAATGGTAACCTTTGAGAGTATCTACATTAGTGTTGTAAATATTATTCTATTCTATTCAATGTGCCAGCTAGTCCTGAGTTTTAGCTGTAGACAACTGCCATAAGGTCAATGATGCATTGTAGATCAATAATTAATCCTTAAAGCGCCAAGCAAAATTTGTAGCAAGCGACATTCAATTTCTGTTTTATTGTCATTATTCAGTGAAAATAAGCTGACATTTCATGTGAAACAAGCAGACGATTCACATGAAATGTCGACTTATATTCTTTGAAAAATGGTAGAAATAACAAAATGTCGTCTGCTACTTTTGTGACTGGCGCTTTAATTCAGAATTCAAGCTAATCATCCGATTCACCACTTTTTCAAGTAAAAAGGAGTAATCAGTGTTTTCAGAAATTATCGGGAAGTTCATATAATGTAAGGCAAAACTGCGTGTTGAAAAATAAAAAAAAGCAATAGTAAGCCCCAGTTTAAGACAGTTTAACCTTTTTTATTTAGCCTTTAGGAAAGCATAACAAAAATACTCTACCCACTCTGGGATGTTTGTTTGTTTGTGTTGAGGTTTTACGGCCCAGTCAACCCAATGGGGTCATGTTGAGCGCGGTCAGTTTACCTAATCACACGTTTACTGGGCAGGCTTAGTCCTCTAAGCGGTTAACCGGTATTGTGCACATTCTTTCGCCAGAAACTGACAACTGCCCTTCTTGAATCAGCGGAAGGGAGAGAATGACCGTAGAAACACTCTGGGATGGTTTGCATAATTATGGTAAAATATATGTACATTTAAACATATACATATACTATCTAAAGCAGGATCAGTACTTACTGAATATTGGGAGGCTTGTCACAGTATGACTGCTGGCTGGATTCTCTATGTGCAGTGTAAATGCAGTTGAAATGTTCCAATGTCATTTGTGTATTCAACAGTGAGTTCCTATATGAATAAAGTTTCTGGTTGTCTCGAAAGAGGGAGTGGGGAGTGTGTGTGTTTGAGTGGGTGGGGGGGGGGGTGCTTCCCGATGTTTTTGTAGACTAAAGTTACAAAGATTTGAGAAGTTTTTTTTTGTTGTTTTTTTTTTTTTTTTTAGAGAAAACATTTTACAGTCCAGAGTGACGAACTTCATATTTATTCATTCCTGGATAAATTCGTCATATTAATGAAATATTCTCTCACTCGGTTACCTTTTGTATATGAAATATTAACTTAGTTGGTTCTCTTTTTTGTATCTTTTGTTTTATTCTTTTTTTTTTTTGTTTTAAAAATTTAATCCGCGAAATAATAAAGTGTGTGTGTGTGTGTTGCTTTTTTTTGTGACTCGATATATTTGCATTTTTATCAGCATCTTTTCCTCAGAGACTTTATTACAGAAAAGCACGCTAACCTCTATATTCTACCTTAATTATGCCCATTTATGCCAAGTAAACTCTTCTACGTCAACTCTTTGGGCAACTTGAGTCCATTTCCAACTGAAGGAGTGTCCGGTTAGTTTTTATTGTAACCATGGAAATTCTTGTATTTAATGCAAACAGTACAGACCTGATCAGACGCCACGTTCTGTGGTGTCTAGGTCTACCATCATGAAAACATACCTATATAATGTTGACCACCTTAAACCCCCACTTTTATATAATAAAACTGGGGTTTACATGGGTATAAATTATTTTTCTTATTTCTGCTCAAAAACATAGATTGTGGGTATTAGTTGGAACCGCTTCGTCGAGGTGGTTCTCTAACGAGTAATCACAATCTATGTTTTGAGCAGAAATATGAAAAAATCAGATTTTTTTTTTTGGTTGTTTTTTTTTTTTTATCTAAAAATTTTCAGTTTTTGGAGGTGAATTTTTCTATATATTTGAATAGGCGCGTTTTTTAATGACTTTACCAAAGTCCCTTTTATGGGATGCTAGGCATAAATTGGTAAGGACAGCGTGGTAAATTTATTTGGTCCTGGCCAGGTTTCGAACGTATTTTTGAAAACTGGTAGATATTTCCTAAATTTGCAATTCACTGAAATCTAATTTAGTTTGTAATTGTCACACTACTTAATCAGCTAGTCACTAATATGTTGGAAAAGTGATACATCAGACATAGACATCCACACGAAAACACGGTTTCAATATACCATTAGCTTCTTTTTTCGGTCCCGGGTACATGTTTTCGTCAACATTCTTTCGTGGATGGTCATTTTCCCTTCAGCTGACTCAAGAAGGACAGTTGCCTGTTTCGTGGGAAAGAATGTGCACAATACTGATGTTTTCATATTATGCACAAAAATACTAACCGCTTAGACGACTAAGCCTGCCCAGTAAAAGCGTGGTTATGTAAACTGACCGCGCTCGACATGACCCCATTGGGTTGACTAGACCATAAAACCTCATCACAAACATTTTTTCGTACAATAATGGTGTGTATGTTCAAAATGTTCTGATCTGAGAACTCCCTGGATTCTTTCTTGTTAACATATGCCATAGAATTGATTTCGCATTCACTACAGTGGAGAAAATTATCAAAAACGTAGACATGGTCATAAACGGGAAACTATAGTCCCATCTTTTCTCTGGCCGACATAGCCCTATGTAATTAGCTTGATCTCCTTAACAAATATAAATGAATAAATAAATAAATAAATAAATAAATAAATAAAAATGTGAAACGATAATACCCCGCTACTATCGGGCAATTAACTCTGTCAAAAATTGACGAAATTTGCCAATTAGCAATCCCAAACCAGATCTCTATATTATCAATGCTCATAGCTAGTTTGGTGAAAATCGATTGATAATTACTAGGGTTATCGTCCGGAAATGAAAATACGGATATATGGCGGGCACAAAAAAATGTCAAAATCGACGAAATAGTACATAAATAATCCCAAACCACTCACCCCTGTTATACATGTGTACGCAAAATTTGAATAAAATCCAACAAAAAATATTCAAGTTAGAGAGTGGAAACCAAGCGTAGGACGGACGGATGGACACTCGGAGGAGAAAACATAATACCCCACCACTTTTGTGTGCCGGGGTATAAGAATATTTGAAAATATTGAAAAATGCATTGTAAAGAAACCCTTATAAATAAAATGCCTGCCGAAAATCATTTAATTTTCTTATACATTCAATTTGGTTCTGTCTTGTTGGTCCCGTCTTTTCTCGTGCAGTCGAGCTATACAATTACCGAGCCACCGCGTTTATGGTCTAAGGGAAGAAACTCTCAGTTTGAGTTGTTTCCCTTAGACAAAAAAAAAAAAAAAAATGTCGGGCGACGTAATACTTCCGGTACAAAAGTAAACTGCGCGCGCCAATCCAATTCTTTGCAGGTCTGCTGCAGAGGGTATAACCCTATATTGATAGATTGCATCATGTGTTTAAGTAGTTCCTTAAATTCGACGTCATGTTGTGATTATATTATGTAGCGAACACAGGTGACTATTTGATGCGTAGACATAAACACGCTCGATTCAGTTCCCTTGTAGGCCTATTTTGGTTATCACACGCGCATTGATATGACCTATATAGCAAAGTACTCTGCGGCTTCTAATCTGGGTCGGCACACCGGTCAGCACTGTTTGTTTATGTCTCTTTTGGGGGTCTTAAACTATAAAGGATTAATGTGCCGTATTTACCCTAAATATCTGGATACCTTCTCCTTACCGGTGGTAAGTGCCCTGTATTCTGAACAAAATTAAATATGGAGATATCCAGGAAAGGCCGTGATGACTGAAATAACAACAGAATCAAATGCATGTATATGGAGATGTTTTTACGGTCTCCACACAGCATAAAAACAGCTGTAGTATGCAAAAATTAAATATGTCAATGCACAGGAATGGCCAGTCATCACATTCATCACGAAAACATGCCTATATAATTTTGTAACCCTTAAACCCCACTTTTATACAGTAAAACTGGGGTTTAGTTACAGGGGTGTACATTATTTTTTCTTATTTCTGCTCAAAAACAGTGATGACTGAAATAACAACAGAATCAAATGCATGTATATGGAGATGTTTTTACGGTCTCCACACAGCATAAAAACAGCTGTAATATGCAAAAATTAAATATGTCAATGCACAGGAATGGCCAGTCATCACATTAATCACGAAAACATGCCTATATAATTTTGTAACCCTTAAACCCCACTTTTATACAGTAAAACTGGGGTTTAGTTACAGGGGTTTACATTATTTTTTCTTATTTCTGCTCAAAAACATAGATTGTAGTTACTCATTAGAACCGCCTCCCCGAGGCAGTTCTAATAAGTATCCACAATCTATGTTTTGAGTATCCACAATCTATGTTTTGAGCAGAAAGCTGAGACGGTTCTAACGAGTACCGATGATCTCTGTTTTGAGCAGAAATATTAAAAATATTAGAGTTTTCTTTTATCTGAAAATTTTCAGTTTTTGGAGGTGAAATATTCTATATATTTGAATATGCGTGTTTTCGTAATGTTACTATCTGCTGATATGTCTAAACTTGCAGCATGAGTGGCAAACAGTACAGATCCAGGTCAGACGCTACAGAATGAGGCATCTGATCTGGGTCAACACTGTTTGCTCTGGCCTAGCTTTCCAAATAATTAGGGTAAATACTAACGGTATCTTAAATACACAAGTGTATTTTCTCAGTCGCATTTCTTTGATCACATTATGAAATGCCTAGGATTGTTCCATTGCGTGAACAGGCCTATGTAATTGACATCTCCATGTTCTCCCATAATATATAGTGAAAACTGGGCCACATGGGGATATACAATATCAGTTGACTGTAATTTCATTGCTGTAATAAGTAATATAATGTATTTTCTATTTCTACCAGTTCTTGGCACTGCATAAATCAAATTTAGCAGACTTAATAATCCTATTTTCTTTCCCATTTCAACTTTTATAGAGCAAACAAGCTATGGATTAGAAGAGAAAACCACAAAACTCTAAATATTGGGACAGAAATGACTGAAGAGACAGTGTAGACCTAGATCAGATGCCACATTCTGTGGCATCTGATCTGGGTCTACACTGTTTATTAATCATCCAACAATATTTTATACACATCGACAGATAGTAAAATAGACTTGTTCAAAATTTAGGAGAAGTATGGTAAGGAGTTAAGGTGTCCCAATACTTAGGGTAAATAGGTTTATTTCACAGAGGTGTGTTGATCTAATTCATATCATCCTGTGGCTTCTGTCATCTCATCAGGATATTGGCTGTATATTAATACATTTTACAGTCTCAAACTGTGGACATCAGAAATGTTAATGTCACTGTTTTTAGTGAGACTCACTAATTTTTGGCTCCAAAAACCAAGTAATTTTACGCACTGTCTCACTGATTTTAATAGGAATTTCCCTACACATGTATATTTAATGTAAAAACAGAGATTTCACTACTTTTTTTTAGAATCTCGCTATATGCATGTAATTTTCATTTTCAGAACTTAACATGTCTGAGACATGTTTTTAATCGCAGCTGCCATTTGTTTAAATGTTTGTCTTTCCTCAAGCCGACGTATCCATGAACACACACTGGGATAGTCTTCTTCTTTTATCTGCATGCCAAGTAGTGGTAATAATTGTAGTCGGCAGAATACACATATGTCTGCTAGTGTAAGGTTGTTGTTGACAAGAAAATCTGTGTCCTGAAATACAAAAGAAAAATGTGGTTAACCCTGCTCCTGCTGACCCCAGATATGTCCTGCCTTTGCAAACAGTGCAGATCCAGATCAGTTGGCGTCTGAAGAAGCCAACTGATCTGGATCTGCACTGTTTGTCATTAAGTATATGAATTTGTATCAACGATCTGCATGAAGTAATCTGATTGACTGAAAATAAGAAGTGGATGTGGCATCTTAATTTATTCAGCATGGCAAAGATTAAAATATCAAGATCAGGCCAATTCTGATTCTGATTAACCTTTACCCCTCTATGGGCTAATTCAGCAGATGACAAACTGATGATATTTTTTCTTATTTTCCGAGAAAACAGGACTAGACATTTCATGCAAATTGTCTACATTTTGCAAAACCTGTTTTCTGGGAATCTGATTAACTTTACCACTCTCAATTTCAGCAGATGACAAAATGTTGATATTTTCTTATTTTTCCCAGAAAAAAGGATTTGGCGCATCATGGAAATTGTCTCAGAGACAATTTGTATCTATGAAAAATGAAAATTTTCAGATAAAAAAATCTGATATTTTTTTTTTATATTTCTGCTCAAAACATAGATTAAGCAAAATAAGAAAAATAATGCATACCCCTGTAAACCCCAGTTTTACTACATAAAAGTGGGGTTTAAGGGGGTCAAAAACATATCTGCCTGTTTTTATGATGAATTATGCCAACAGTCAAGGGCCATAACTGCTTACAGTGGTTGTTCCATTATGGTGTGCCACATGATAGGGGCAGGGTATTATGTTATACCATTTAAGTGTCAGTCTACCCATCCATATGTCCGTCTACAGAGCTTCATTTCAGCTCTCTAACTTGAGTATTTTTTTTTTTATGAATTTTCTTGAAACTTTTCATAGACATTGGTACCGGTATTGGGGAAGAGTGGTTTGGAATTGTAAATGAGGAAATTTCATTAAATCTCAACAGAGTTACAGTCAAAATTTTGTTTCCATTCAGTATCTTGAGAGCAAAGGAACAGATTTTGATTTTTTACAATACACACTGATCCTGGCTAGATCTAGGCTGGGACTGAAAATGGGCCACAAAACACTTTCGTTATGGCCCTTGATTGACATCAAAATTAAGTTTTTGTTTCATATCTTTTTTAAGCTTAAGATATTGGTTCCAATTGTGGAGTATCATGCTGTGGTGTGCTTTATTAGAGTCTACAATAACCGTACTATTGTTTGTATGGTCATCACTGGCCTGACTACAATGTGATAATAGTCAGGATAACAAGATTGGTCTGGATTGTGTATGTTCGTGTGGTACATTTAAGGGAGTCTGGTACACTTTCTGGAGCAGCAACTTTGTCAGTATTATTTTGCCCCTCTTCTGAAAAAGGATCTACTGTAAATGGAAAGAATTGGCTCCACTTTTGAGCAAATTCTTTCCTTGTAGAGCAGACCACTTTTCAGAAGGGGCCAAGAGGATCAAATTCTTTCCTTTTAGAGCAGACCCCTTTTCAGAAAGTGCCTGGAAACAAACAGGAAGTAATAAAAGTTATCTCCCTTGTTGAAATAGCAAAAGAAATATCAAATGTATCCATTCACATAAAATGGATTTTCTAGTCTCTGGCCCAATTGTTGAATGCATATTGGCTGGAATACAGAAAGATGTGCACTGGCAGCCAAAGCAGTCATCCCTGTGCACCATTGTGTTCTACACATTCCAGCAGTAGTGAACAGATTGGATTGGATAATATATTTTAGCATATGCCATCGAACACATTAATCTGGCCTAGTTAAAAAATCACTTACAGCTAAAGAAGTTTCCAAGTGTTGTAGTCGTAAATGATAGGTCTTGAAAGCTGTGTCAAGTTCTGTTGAGGTGGGACATCCCTGACCTTTCAGATGCCCATACATCTTCACAACATCATCATATTTTTCATCAGTAGTATCGATGCTATAAAAAGCAAAACAGAACCCTCAATGTGTGTGTCAAGCACTATTTTATTTACAGAGAAATTGATACACTTCTAAGGGAAGCAACTTTGTCAAAAATGTTTTTATCCCCTTCTGAAACAGGGTGTCTACTCTATAAGGAAAAAAAATGTTCCCAGAGAGAACAAATTCTTTCCTTAGAGTAGACCCTTTTTGGAAGAGACTTGGTGTGCCGTAATATGACAATTAGGAAGTTTGGGCCAAATGCGGACAAATAATTACCGGTATGACAGTATAATGTTGTCACTGCTCTTTTTAAAGTTTTGTTTAAGGTTATCTTTGCGATGACAAACATGTTAAAAACCACATGTAAAAACTCCTACTGGTTCAGTAGTTGCATGCATGCAAATGTTTTGTGACTTGCGTAACTATTTATGGATTTGTAAAAAAGCTATCCCACAATACAGCATTTTGTGACATCAATGACGTTCTTTTAAATTATTCTTCAAAATTTAAAAGTTTGTTTAATCCCCATATTTTTTGTACAGAATGGTAACTGTGATCAAAATTGTAAACATTCTATCAATAATTAAATACATGTACATGCATTTAGTTTTATATTTCAAGCTTGAAAAGTTTTAAGATGTATGGAAACTGATTTAATTCAATTTTGTTGAAATAGCAAAGCACAGTGAAGCACCGGGCCCATCAGGCATAGTGGTGGAGATGATAAGAGCGGCCGGTGACATGGGCGCCTTCATGATCCGTGACCTCGCAGTTGCAATCATTCGTGATGGCAAGGTACCCTCTGACTGGGAGCAGAGTTTCATTATCTGCCTCTACAAGGGAAAAGGGGATGCATTGGAAAGGGGCAACTACCGCGGTCTCAAGCTGACAGAGAGGTTATGAAAATCCTGGAGAGGATTGTGGACGGCCTCATCAGACAGTTGGTGTCAATCGACGATTCCCAGTTTGGCTTCGTCCCAGGCAGAGGCACTACAGACACAATCTTTGTTGTCAGGCAGCTGCAAGAGAAGTATCTAGCTGCCAATAAGAGACTCTACATGGCTTTTGTAGACCTGGAGAAGGTGTTTGATCGAGTGCCTCGGAAGGTCATCTGGTGGGTGCTGAGAAAACTTGGTGTGGAGGAGTGGATTGTGCGACTGGTGCAGGGGATGTATGCAAATGCACGGAGCCGTGTCCGTGTTGGTGAGGGGTACAGTGAAGAGTTTGAAGTGAAGGTTGGTGTTCACCAAGGATCAGTACTCAGCCCACTGCTCTTCATCATTGTGCTTGAAGCCTTATCACGAGAGTTCTGCTCTGGGGTCCCCTGGGAGGACCTCTATGCCGATGACCTTGTTATCATCGCTGAATCACTTGAGGAATATGTCAGGAGGCTCTTGACTTGGAAAGAAGCAATGGAGAAGAAAGGACTGAGAGTAAATGCAGGAAAGACAAAAATCATGATCTGTGGTACGAGACTGGACCTCCTGCAGAGTTCAGGCGAGTTTCCATGCGCTGTCTGTCACACTGGAGTGGGCAGCAACAGCATCTTCTGCAATGGCTGCAAGCACTGGGTGCACAAGAAATGCAGTGGGCTCAAGCGCTTGAAAAAGGACCCTGACTATAGATGTACACGGTGCCAGGGAACTGCACGGCCCTTGGATGGCAGACCACAGAAGGAAGTCCAGGTCGGACCTGACAAGCTTGAGGTGGTAGCTTCCTTTTGCTACCTAGGAGACATGCTCTCAGCAGCAGGTGGCTGTGAACTTTCAACCATGACACGTGTGAAAACCGCCTGGAAGAAGTTCAAGGATCTGCTACCAGTCCTCTCTTCACGCCACCTCTCTTTCAAAACACGTGGCCATGTGTACAGCTCTTGTGTGCGGAGCGCAATGCTCCATGCCAGCGAGACTTGGCCATTGACAAAGCCGAACCTCCAGAGTCTGCAGCGAAATGACAGGGCAATGATCAGACAGATCTGCAATGTCAGGCCGCAAGACATTGTCACCACCAGGTCCAATGATCTACTTGTGCGGCTTGGCATTGAGGATCTGGGCCTCATTCTGAAGGAGAGAAGACTTTGATGGTATGGACATGTGGAACGCTCCAGTGGTGCAATCAAGACAGCCTTTGACATACAGGTTGATGGAAGGCGTGGGCCTGGGAGGCCCAAAATGACATGGAAGCAGCTCACAGAGAGGGATTGCAGAGAGTGGAATCTCTCGGCTATCAACCCTCATGATAGACGTACCTGGAGATCTGGTGTGAGATCTGCCATGCGTGCAGCAAGCCAGCTATCTGGAAAGGGGCCCACTGATGTGGATGTTGCCCCTGTACCTGCAGGTTAATCAAAAATCCGATTATGATTATGATGATATGATTTGTTATTTTATTTTTTCTAATATCAAAATTCGGGGACAGTGCTGAAACAGAATGTCCTGGTGGGCATATGGCATTGTGTCAAGAAAAAAAGGAATATAACTACCCCGAGTATATGGTTGAAAATTGTCTGACAAATGGAAATTATATATAGTTTCAGTAAAATAATTTCAGAAAGTGCCTTCACCATTTGCTGCAGTAACCGTATTCTTTAGATTCAACTAGCAAACAGAGAAGGCCCTGACCAGTCTGTGACTGCAAAACATAATCAGGACCTTTGCTGTTCATACATGCTATTGTACACGATGTGGCCCTTGTCTAACACTTACCCAGCAAGGAAACATCGCAATATACTAGGAAATGTGCCTGAATATTTTGTATGTGTTTTAAGGCTGAGAAGACCGTCAATGTTGTCTCTGTATCTGCAAGGAAAAATCTAGAAAAAATCATTAATATCACTTCCAAAATGGGAGCTGCTCTTTAAGGAAAGAATTTGCTCCCAGAGGGAGCAACTTCTTTCCTATAAAGAGCAGCCCCTATGATAAAGAAGGATAATAAATATTTTAAGCTAAGTGATTTGTCTTTATTGCAAATAATTTTTCGTTATGCATATGTGTAATGTGCATATCATAATGAGCGCTACACCTATGATAGCAGTTTTGATAATGTGATACAATGTCCAAATATGAGTTAGGTTAGGCACAATTTAAGCCATCTATTGTCTAATACACTGTTTCTGTGGACATGCATTTCAGCTTTTTTTGTAAAAAAAGTGTCTAATCACCAGTTATAAACAAACAAAAAATATTTTGTGTTTAACTCTGTTTCTTCAAATAATCCTGGGAACAGTACTAAAATTGCCAAACTATTTCTGAATGGCATTTTCAATGTTGCAGAACTTAATATTTCTTTCAAGGACGTTAAGTCAAACGCTGATAATGTCACAAGTGAACGGTGACATTATTCAATTACTTGCAACATACTAGCTGACTGGTACATAAAACAGAAATGAATTTAGAAAACAATGGAGCCAGCACACCACAAAACTACAATAAGACTTCTGCGACCAGCAAAGACTCTGATCAGCCTGTGCATCTGTAGTCTGATCAGAGTCTTAAGTGATTGCATGTGCTTTCTACAGCCTCCAGGTTATCCAAAGAGGGATAAATGAGACCCTTGTCATACTGGGTGGATATAAAGGCAGATCAGAATCTTTGCTGGTCACAAAAGTCTTATTGTAGATTTTGTCGTGCACTGGCTCAATTGTTTTTTTTTTTCATCACGAAAACATACCTATATAATTTTCACCCCCTTAAACCCCACTTTTATATAGTAAAACTGGGGTTTACAGGGGTATACATTATTTTTCTTATTTCTGCTCAAAAACATAGATTGTGGGTACTCGTTAGAACTGCCTCATCGAGGCAGTTCTAACGAGTACCCACAATCTATGTTTTGAGCAGAAATATGAAAAATATTAGAATTTTTGTCTGAAAACTTTCAGTTTTTGGTGGTGAAATTTTCAATATATTTGAATAGGCGTGTTTTCGTAATGGATAGCTACAGCAGCTATCATCTGGTTAAATAATTGCTCTGAATGAGACTACAGAAAACACTCTTTAGAGTATACATGTATTATTACCTAGTGAAGAAAGAAGATCTGCCTAATCCAGGGTTCTCGGGGACGCAGAATCCTGCGTCCCGGGACGCATAAATCAGGGTCCGGACTCCTAAAAATTCCCAAAGCCGGGTCCGCCGGACGCATGTTTTTTTCCCGTGGGACTACTACTAATTGTGGTCGGATTATCTGACTGAAGTATAAAGTCCGCCGCATGTTATTCGGTAGTACTTAAAAGAACAGTAATAATCCGCCGCGTGCTTTTCACACCTGCGACAGTACCGTTATTTGCAAAGCAAGCGGTAGTTAAACAGGTGTTGGCAGTTCACACTTCAGCGATCGAGTAATTAAAGCATGCGACTGACATCGGTATGCGACCCCTTCCCTCACTGTGTATTGCCTGCACCACCGACAGATTCATCGAAAATACACGCGCAGGTATCATGATTTCATCCGTTTATGTTTTTTTTTTTTTGTTATTAGTAGATCTTTTTTTTTTTTTTTTCAATTTAAAAATTTTCGGACGCTGAATTTTCGTAACTAACATCAAAAACGCCCGCTTTTTTTTTTTTTTTTTTTTTTTTTTTTTTGTTAAATGACCAGTGTTTCAGACAAGTGTACCTTATCCCTTTGCGAGATATCAGTCTGCGCTCAGGTGTGCGGTTCTAAACGGTTATTCCTGCTTGACACTAAGAAAAAAAAAGAAAAAAAAATGTTTACTAAGAATCTATCCCGTAAGCCATGTGAAGAGTCTAATGGGACTGCTCAGATGCACCCCGGACGATGGTATATGATTCGGGACTGTTATAGTTTTAAGTTACATTTTCTATTGCTCCTGCATGAAGAAAGCACGTGCTCATAATGGTAGTGCGTGCTCGAAAGAGTAACGTCATTTGACAGCGTGGCGGGAAACCGTTTTGGGAGAAAAACGAACTATTACCATGTTGCATAATAGAGCACTTTCTTGTCAGAAATGCATATGAATCAGACACATATTTAAAATAGAACTAAATTATCAAGAGTTTTTTCGGCAAATGAAAGCAGTTGATCGAAATTTCAGATATTGAAGAAGTCCCGGACATTTTTTCGCAGCGTGTATTGATCGCAGCACGGTGCAAATGTAAACACTGAAAAGACGTTTTGCGGGAAGCTCAACAGAAATGTCCATGATCAGAATGTGCGGATATATTGCATATATTAGTTTGCGATAGCATATAACGGAGCTTAATAAGTTTTGATTAAAGTATTTTCTCTTATATACATAACACTCAAGATCACTTAATACAGACAGCAACGAACCAAACTTTTTGGGTTGGGGTATTGAATTTAAGTGCGACGATCTTTACCATGCAAGTAAAATAGGTTATGGTTGTCATGTCTGCAGTCATATCTTCCTGGTCTGCAAAGATGTGTCTATTTTCCCATCAGGGAGACATGACGTCATCCTAATTTATGGGCAAACTCTATTGAATTAACATCCTCGGGATGTGTGATAATGACTACCAGTTGGTTACACACACATTGCTCGGAATAATACATAAAGCAAAGCAGAGACCAAAATCAGTTGGTAAAAAAAAACAAACACAAAAGAATGTGAAAATAAGGAAACTGATTCGCCATCCGGTATTAACAGAATGAAGTTAGCTGGGACATGCTCACTATTAAAGGAGAGTCATGAAAAAAAAAAAAAAAAAAAAAATGGGACTCCTATTTTTGGGGAGTGGGACCCCTACGTTTTGGCTGGGACTCCTACTTTTTATAAAAAGGGAGTCCCGGACTCCCACTTTTAAAATCCTAGTGAGAACCCTGCAGTAATCTATGTTGATATCCTGTGTTTTGTAGTGTAGAGAACCCCTGTAGCTAGTTGTTCAAACCCAGCTAAGGTTCATGAAGTTGTCATGTCAATGCGACTGGTGACAAAAGTTCAATATAATAAAAAAAGTTAAATAAAAACATTGATATTTTTTTAAGACAAAGTGTTTGAAGCTTTTGCTGTGCAAAAGGTAAGCAATTTTTTAAATTTAACAACACACAGACTAAAGCTTACAGACCAACAGTGTTTGGAACTGTTTAAAGGCAGCTACTCATTTCTTCCTGGAAAAAGAAAATGGAAAACTGGACTCTACACTCCTATTTTCCATAAAAATATCAATGAACACCTGTATTTAACATAACATTATGAAAACATGACTTTTCAAATTTACTGAAAATTTTACCACCAAAAAAAAAAAAAAAAAAAAGAAATCAGATAAAAATTCTGATATTCTTCATATTCCTGCTCAAAACAACTGAAAATTTTCAGATAAAAAAACTCTGATTTTTTTTAATATTTTTGCTCAAAACATAGTGGGTACTAGTTGGAACCACCTCGGCGAGGCAGTTCTAATGCATACACACAATCTATGTTTTTGAGCAGAAATAAGAAAAATAATGTATACCCCTGTAAAGCCCAGTTTTACTCTATAAAAGTTGGGTTTAAGGGGGTCAAAACTATATAGGCATGTTTTCATGATGATATAGTTTATGATGAAATGAACATCAAAGTGAGAATAAGTGCCCAGTGAAGACTCAGATCAACCTGCACATCCTTGGTGAGGTTTCTTGAGGTGTACAGCAAAGAGTATCATCAGTCTGATTTGAGTATATGCCGGGTGTACTCGTCTGAAGGTACATTTTCTCATCCAGATGCTCATATTGATATCAATGTCTCATTCATCTAACAATGCATTGACCAACTGCTCAGTGTCCAGTTGTTCAAAGCATCGTTAGCTTAACGAGCTCGTTAAGAGTCATTTCGTTAACTGTTTTAGCGGATTCAATATACAATATTCTGATATTTTTTGCTGAAAAAAATGTGAGTAGCTTTTGCTCTGCAAAAGCTACCGGTACTCACATTTTTTCAGCAAAAAAATTCAGAATATTTGCATATCACTTGATAAAAATTTTAACCAATCGTTAACTAACGACATAGTTAGCTTTGAACAACTGGGCCCAGGATGTCAGCTTTACATTTTCCAGTTATACCTTATCTACCATTAACCCTTGTCCAGCTGAACCCAGATTATCCCTTCCTTTGCAAACAGTGTAGATCCAGATCAGATGGCTTCTGAAAAAGCCAACTGATCTGGATCTGCACTGTTTGACATTCAGTATGTGAATTTATATCAACAATCTGGAGCAAGGAATCTGATTGGCTAACAATTAGAAGTGGGCGTGGCATCTTAATTTATTCAGCATGACAAGGATTAATATTCTGACACCTTAAGTCCAAACATACTTGTCCTAACATATGAACAAGTAAATTTGACTTAACTTTAGATATTTTAAAAACCCCTGGATGAGTGGCAAACATTGAAGACCCTGATCAGATGCCATGTTCATGTCTGCACTGTTTGCTCAGGTCTGTCTGTCTGAATAACTAGGGTAAAGTCGGTACCTACCTTTTTACCAAATGTTTGGCAATTATGGTCCTTTCAAATATGGACCAAATTTCGTTAAAGTACATCCCTTGTTCCCAAGCCTGCCAACACTGACTCCTTGCTTTTTTCAATGGCTCCTCAGGAAGGTACTCTGTCAAAAATATGAGGCATATCATGACAAAGCTATGAACTGTGAATGCACTGAGACCTCCTTTCGTACACCAGTTGTTGACGAAACGGCATATGCAAGCAGTGCGGATACAGATCAGACTGCTCCAATCTGGGTCTACACTGTTTGCCATTCCACTAATAATTTTAAGACACAAATACATAAAAACCAGATTTACTCTAAAATAATATGGAATGAAGTATTCAAAATTTTAGGACATTTACTGTAATTGCAGAAACAACAAATACACATTATGACAAAAGCAGTTGAACAAAATGGAGAACTCAATCACAATTCAAAGACAACAGTCAGTAGGATCAACATGGCTTTGACTTAAAGACATGGACAGTCAAATGCAAACATTCTGATGCAGACAGTATGGAGCCATTATTTAGTCTGAGGCCAGTGTCTCACCACTGTGCAATTAGAGAGGAAAGCAAAGTCTGTCAATTGTTATTATATTTACCAAAAAGTCCACAGACTACTGCCTAACATCCATGTTACTAGTCATCTATTATATCTAGCATTTAAAACTGTTTCAAAAACTTCTTATTTTTACATTGTCAAAACATGTATTCAGAATGAACCTGCTGAAATGTTTTAAAAGCTACCACAGGACAGGGTAGCTTGCTTGAACTCAAGCTTGTCCATCATATGAAAAGTTACCAAATCCATAGCCTTGCCCTGACAAAAAAAAATGCAATGGCCCCTAATATCAGTCCAAATACCAACTAAATTCATCCAGGCATTTCGGCATCTGGTCTGGGTCTACACTGTTTGCTATTCATCCAGCTATTTGTAGACAAATTGACAGTCAAATTGAGCTGCTTAAATTTTAGGAGAACTGTGATATGGAGTTGTGTATAAAACAATACTAATTTTATCAATATCATTAACCCTTGTCCTGCTGAATAAATTAAGATGCCATGCCCACTTTTGATTTTCAGCCAATCAGATTACTTGAATCTGATTTTTGCTATAAATTCGCATACTTTATGGCGAACAGTGCAGATCCAGATCAGTTGGCTTCTTCAGAAGCCAACTGATCTTGATCTACACTGTTTGCAAAGGCAGGGTATATCCGGGTTCAGCAGGACAAAGTTTAACAAGTATAATACTAAGTGAATCAATAGCACCAGACAAGAGAGTTATCAGGTAGCTATTTTTCTTATTTCTCCATGAAAACATGTATTGTGGGTATTCATGAGAAGCGCCTCAGTGAGGCACTTCTGATGAGTACCACAATATATGTTTTCATGGAGAAATAAGAAAATTATCAATACTTTTAGGTTAAAAAAGTGCCTTATCTGACTTATCTGGATGTATGGTATCAATCCTTACTTGTTCCTGGGAAGACTGCATCAATATATTCCAGTATGGTTCTGTATCCTGTCACAACCTTTTCTGGTCCATGCTGAATCATGAACAGACCACCAGCTCCGTTTGGACAACCAATAAGATCTAAAATATCACCTTGAACTGTTTTGTATGCTTTTCCCTGAAACCAGTTAGTTTTTAGTTTGCATTACGAAAACACACCTATTCAAATATATTGAAACTTTTACCTCCAAAAACTGAGAAAAAACTCTGATATTTTTCATATTCCTGCTCAAAACATAGATTGTGGGTACTCATTAGAACGGGCTTGCCAAGGCGGTTCTAGCGAGTACCCGCAATCTATGTTTTTGAGCAAAAATTAGAAGAATAATGTATACCCCTGTTTTACTATATAAAAGTGGGGTTTAAGGGGGGAAAAATTATAAAGGTATGATTTTTTTATTTTTTTTTATGTCTCAGTCAACAATAATTGGTTCTGTTAAGACATTGCAACCGAAATTAAGGGAATTTTACCTGGCCTGGTCAAATGACAAAGGGTTTAGCAATCTGAGTAAAAATTTAAGCAGACAATATTTTGAAATACATTTCTTTTTATTTTTCCCAGAAAATAGGCTTTGATACTTCATGCAGATTGTCTCCAATGAAGATAATTTGCATGAAATTTCAAATCCTGTTTACTGGGGAAAATAAAAAAAAATATCAATTTGTGATTTGTCGTCTGCTGAATTAGCCCACAGAGTGGTAATGGTTAATTAAATAGCAGCTCTACTGCAAAGGCACCAGCTAGCCCATTTATTTTGCAGACTCCGATGGGCTCAACTCAAAGCCAGTTACATGTCATCTTGAGAAAACAGTTATGTATATGAACAACCAATACTTTTGGATTGAAAAAAGCATCTTATTAAGAACTATGTCCATTATTTATATTTTAACCCTTCTCTTGCTGAACACGACATGCCCTGTCTTAGCAAACAGTGAAGCTCCAGATCAGTTGGCTCCTGGAGAAGCCAAATGATCTGGATCTGCAATGTTTGTCATTCAATATGTGAATTTCTATCAAAAAACTGGATCAAGTAATCTGATTGGCTGGAAATTAGAAGTGGGCGTGGCAATTTATTCAGCAATTGGTACTGTATATATATCTAAAGTTTTTGGATGCCTTATCTCCTGGCCAAACTTATTGTAAATTTGAGCAAGTCCATTTTGTTACCTAAAACTGCTGGACCAGTGAAAAACATTACAGACACTGATCAGACACTGCATTCATTTCATGAGCCCAGATACTCTTATTAACACATTCGGTGCCAAATTTCAGACGACATTTGTCATCTGCTTTTTTATTTTAACAAACTATCGTTTGGAAAGACGTTTATATGTAAAGTTGATAGACTGGATGTCAAACAGTATAGATCCAGATGAGACAGCTCATTGAGCCATCTCATCTGGATCTATGCTGTTTGCAAAAGCCTATTATTATCGCCTGTGGCAGTGAAAGAGTTAAGAGAAACTGATAAAAATTCAGGGGAGGTAATACTGTCAAATAGTTTTCATCTCAATTCTGGAAAGGGTTTACTCCCTTTGGGAGCAAATTTATGTACTTACTTTTAGCGTATACCAACACCCTTTTCAGAAAGGGCTCAATATGCAAAACAGCAAATAGGACATCATAAAATCGTCTTCTACGTAAACAATGGCAGAAAATCTACCAGGCATTTCAAGTCCCCTTAAGGGATTATTTCAGCCTAATGAAAGTATTTAGGCTGATAATCAAAGGACACCAGATGAAGTGATCATTAAAACTGAATGAACGTTTCATTATTTGTGTTAATAACATAGCAAGAAAAGACACCCGTCTAACTGAATTTAGATGAACAGTCTGATTTGAAGTTGCATATTTCACACTGAATAATTTGATAGGGGATCCTTTGCAGAACATAAGATAGAAAACAGCTGACTTCGTTTGAATTTGTCTGTTTGCAAGGGATATAATGATAAACTGCAACATCCATCTTGCCCACAAACACTTAGCACTCTGGGTAAAAATTGCAACAGACAACATTTTGAAATATTTTTCTGACTTTTCCCTGAAAACAGGCTTTGACATTTCATGCAAACTGTCTCCTCTGGAGACAATTTGCATGAAATGTCAAAGCCTATTTTCTGGGAAAAATAAGAAAAATATCAATTTGTCTTTTGCTGAATTTGCCCAGAGAAACTAGTGGTAAAGGTGAAGCAGAATTCTATTTTAACATAAAATGTATGAGCTCACTAGTCCCAAAGAACTAGATAATTAGAGCCTGTCACGGAAAAAGAGCTGTTATAGTATATACAAACAGCAAAGCTTCAGATGAGCCTATTCAGACAAGCCTCTGCGTAGTCTCGCCAGAACCTATGCTGTTCACTCACGTAAGCAGTAGGCCAAGGAAAAATTTCTGCCAAAGCTGCAAAGACTGCCTTGCTAAGGGGCCGGGCATGAGCACTGATTGACAGAATGGATGAAGAGTCTTTTTCTTGTGATACAGTCATTGTATCGTACATTTAACCCTTAAAATGCCAAACACAACAATTGTCGACTGCTTTGTCTTCTGCCGGTTACTTTAAAAATCATTGTTGCAAACAATCTGGACCCAGAACAGACTGCTCCTCTAGGAGCAGTCTGATCTGGGTCCATACTGTTTGCCTATATGCAAAAAGTATGTTTGAAAAGTTTGCAAGAAGATGCAGCAGACGACATAGATGACATTTTCAGATGTAGTTTTTCTTGGCATCTTAAGGGTTAATAATAGGCCTTTAAAAATACAGCATAAGGTGTGTACTTGTGATCAGGGTTCTTATACATGTATATGAAAAGCCTCCGACCTTTTCCTCAAGGAGAAGTTTCATCTGGAAACACTCTATAGATGCAGGATTATCGAAAACCACAACTTCATCTTCCGAAATATCCATTAACGGGTTGTAAACTAGAAGAGACTCCATCTGTGACAGTTCATCAAAGGCACTTTATGTAAAGAAAAATAATGATAGTCATCAGAAACAATAGTGTTTCTTACCATCAGTGACCTCTTCAGTAGCACCAGATGACTTGCTAAGGAAGAGTATTTGGTGATAATTCTGAAATAATTTGCTCCACATATCAATTCAAAAGATATGCTTTGGATACTCATAAGAAGTGCCTTGATGAGGCACTTCTAATGAGTGCCTACACCATAAATTTTTCTTGTTGTACTTTGTGTTGACAGATTTTATGTATTTACTACTAAAGATGAGGCATTCCAAACTGTAGCAGCTGCAGGTGAAAAGCGAAGGTTGTCATCAAACTGCATGTATACACAAGTTGATCTGGTTTTGCATTTCTCAGAGTCTATGCACCATAGCTGAATGGTTAGAGAGTTTGACTTTGGTGCTGAAGGTTGCATGTTCGAGCCCAGCTCAGACCATATACTGGAAAATCTCTGTTCACCCAGCAGTGACCCTCTGAGGAAAGGTTCCCTGAGGGAAGCTTAAAACTTAGCACGATGGGTAAAACTTTCAGTAGCACATTTTAAAATATTTTTCTAATTTTCCTTAGAAAACAGGGTTTGACATTTCAAAAAATGTCAAAACCTGTTTTCTGGGGAAATTGAGAAAAATATCATCAATTGTCGTCTGCTGAATTTGCCCAGGGAGTGGTAAAGGTTAAAGACAGCAAAAGGAGATTATTGAGATATGCCAGTCCAAACCTGTTTTCTCTGGGTGGGAAACTTTAGCCTCGCGTAGAAAAAAACAAAAATTGCAACTTTTCTATAAAATGAAAAATGGTCTTTCTCCTAATTATCTCTCTTCTTTAGTGCCTGACAACGTAAGTAACAATTCCGTGTATAACTTGAGAAATGCACAGAATCTTAATACTGTACATGCAAATTCCCAACTTTACTATAAATCTTTTCTTCCTTCTGTCACACGAGACTGGAACGCATTAACTGAGGAAGTAAGAAACACTCCTACATTATCTTCTTTTAAACATCGCCTTGATTCTGATCTCAATGCGGTACCTAGGTTCTTTTTTGATGGTAAAAGACTTGGCCAAATTTATCATGCTCGATTAAGAATGAGATGTAGTACTCTTAATGCACACTTATTTTCTAAAAATATTATCGATAGTCCGATATGTGTCTGTGGAGCACATGAAGATACTCAGCACTTCTTAATGTCCTGTCCACGATATACAACCCTGCGACAAGAACTTGTTAATAGAGTAACTCCGGTGTTTCAGCCATCCTTAAATGTATTTCTTTTTGGTAGTCAGGAACTCTCTGACTCTGATAACAGACAGATATTCCTCGCCGTACAGGAGTTCCTGACGAAATCAAAACGTTTTGAAATGATAAATAATTAATCTATGGTAAGTAAAACTATTGTAAAGTCGCTTCTATTAGTT
This sequence comes from Anodontia alba, assembly GCA_964016985.1. Taxonomy (NCBI): domain Eukaryota; kingdom Metazoa; phylum Mollusca; class Bivalvia; order Lucinida; family Lucinidae; genus Anodontia; species Anodontia alba. Next base: position 55,689,473 of record OZ024834.1, on the reverse strand, counting down.
TAATAAAATTTCTATTAATTAGCAAAGTCGTCTAAAATTAAAATGTTCTTTAATCTCAATTCGTACCCTTTCTTAAGGAATGGGATAAATCTTGTTGTGGTCGAGAAATAAACCTTACATAAACCTAGCCTGACGATAAATTAATTTATTGTTCATTATTTTACTTATCCAACTCATATGTGCAAAACGTATTTCCACATCCCCGTGGAGCAGCCATTGGTTGAAAAGATGTACCTTCACGATTGTTCTATCTGAAATTCACTCTGTCCTTTTTATCACTGTTAGTTTGTTCTATTTCAAGTCACATGTTGTATTTGTACATTCATATTTGCAAAAAATGGGAGACGGACTTCATAAGTCTGTTGACTTTCTTCCGAATCCCATTGTATAATATTGTAATGTAGTAAACACATGTCTTGTATATGTTCAAATATGTTAATATTATACGTGAAATAAATGTTTAAACTAAACCTGTTTTCTGGGCAAAAAATAAGAAAAGAAAAATATCAAAACTTTGCTGTCCGCTGAATTTGTCCAGAGAGTGGTAAAGGTTAAAGGCAGAGAAAGGAGATTATTGAGACATACCTTTCATATGCAGTAGCCAGAGGCACAGTGGACTCTAACTGCCACCGCTCCTACGACCACTAGGTAATGGGACACATTTAGCCTTTACATGCTGTACAATGTGGGGAAAAACAGCTCTATGGCATATGTGGAAACCACAGGCCCAGACCAACCTATACATCAGCATAGTCTGATCAGACCATTTTAACTTTACAGAAATTTCGTTAAGAGAGGGTATCTGCGAATTCCAGATAAGAGAGGGTATCCACAAAATATTTCTCTGTGTCTTCATGAAAACATACTTTGTGCTACTCATTAGAAGTGCATGGGTGAGGCACTTCTAATGAATACCACAATATGTTTGCATGTAGAAAGTGCCTTATCTGGACTATGAGAATCAGTAGATACATGTACTGTAGAAAATATCAATGAATAGAGAAAACTCTGATCAGACTACGCAAGCTGATCTTAGCCTTCGTTACTTATACAGGGTATAAGGGCCATTTTCTTATGTATAATACAAGCCTCAACATGAGATAATGTACCTTCTGACATGTGCACCCAAAGAAGACTCGCATGATGCACATTTGTGCAGTCTGGTCAGACTCTTCTTTGGCCATATGAGCGACATTCGTGGCTATCCAGAATGTGCTCAGTAAAGATTCTCATCAGACTGCACACATGATCTGAATCTTCACAGGGTGCACATGTCTGGAGGTATGTTTTCGGACATTGCAGTTCATTTAAGGAAAAATATTCGTTTTTTTCTTCACGAAAACATGCCAATATAATTTTGACCCCCTTAAACCCCATTCTTATATAGTAAAAATGGGGTTCACAGGGGATACATTATGCTTCTTATTTCTGCTCAAAAACATAGATTGAGGAAAGTATTAGAACTGCCTCACTGAGGCAGTTCTAATGAGTAACCACAATCTATGTTTTTAACAGAAATATGAAAAATATCAGTGTTTTTTATCTGAAAATTTTCAGTATTTGGAAGTGAAATGTTCTATATATTTGAATAGGCGTGTTTTCGTAATCTGCTTGACATGGTTCATACCTTTGCGCAGACTTTTCTGCCTCAAACCATTTGAAATCAATGCCTGATCGTTTATTACCCAACCACACCATAAGAGGTCGACAATTTTCCAAAACCTTTCCCATAATCCAGCCAGCTGTAGACACACTTTTCTTGAAACAAATTCTTGACTCAAGGTGTCTCATGTAGTTACAGATATTAGGAAACATTTTCTCTGATAGTGGTAGCCCAATGTTTGAAGACATGGCAACTCTTGGGTACACGGAGAGATCTGCTATGCTAAAATCATTACCGACCTTAATTAAAAATGTTGAGATACAATTAGTGAAACAATATAATTAGAAGCATCTAAACAATGAACAAACTGGGTAGAAATTCAGCAGGTGATATTTTGGAATAGTTTTCTAATTTTCCCTGAAACAGGCTTTGACATTTCATGAAAATTTTGAACTTAGGCAGCAAGTTGTATGAAATTTTAAAGCCTATTTTCTGGGCAAAATTAGAAAAATATCGTCATCTGCTGAACCTGTCCAGAGCATGCTATGTAATAAATATTCAGACAGACCTTACACAGCAAACATAGATAAAACTACTAAACTACGAAAACATGCCTATTGAAATACATAGAAAATGTCACCTCCAAAAACTGATAATATTTTACATATAAAATCTGATAATTTTCTTATTTCTGCTCAAAACGAGGCGGTTCTAACGAGTACCCACAATCTATGTTTTTGAGCAGAAATAAGAAAAATAAAGTATACCCCTGTAAACCCCAGTTTTACTATATAAAAATGGGGTTTAAGGGGTCAAAATTATATAGGCATGTTTTCGTGATGCCTAACAAGGAACAGTTTGGTCAGATTCTTGCATTGTTTGTATCTACCAGTAAGTCTGCATTTCAACCCATTTATGTCTCGTAGACTCTGCTACCGTAACCTTTTGGAGCAGTCCTTTTCCAACAGAAGGGGTGTATGGTTGGATTTTTTATTTATTATTACCATGTTTTATGGAAATTCCTGTACAATGTAGACTGTGATTAGACACCGCAATTTGTGGCATCTTATAGGACGCTAGGTATTAATGGGTTAAACACATCATCAAGTAATCAATTGGAATTGTTCAGATTTTAGGGTAAGACAGGAAAAGAATAAAAGGTGTCCAAATATTTAGGCGAAATAAGGTAGTTCCGAATTACGTAAGTATATATACATGTACTTTATTAAGGGTAGTCAAATGAAATCACTCAAAGTTTAGGATAAGTACGGTTAAGAGTTAATTACTTAATGTGTCAGAATACTTAGGGTAGTTACAGTATAGTTACTCTATAATATACTGTCTTTGACCTAATTACCACATATACCCCTATAAGCACACAGTCAAGCAATTCAGTAGTCTTCAGATTACAGCCAGTGTACGTTTTGTCTACTTCTTTATGAAGGCATATGTTGTGAGTACCCATCTGAATTGCACTGACTTGTCCCTGCAATTCAAAGGAGAACCCACAACATAAGCTTTTATAAAGAAAATCAGAAAAAAAATGTATAAACATCAAATAAGTCCTTTGCTGATCTTTTTAAAGTGTTCCCTTAGTAGGTAGATACATATTTTACCACAAGTTTTCCCAGTAATTTTGAAAAACCTGAACGCAGCAGCACAGTGTGGTAATTACGTCAAATACAGTAAGCAAGTCTCCAGATCAGTAAAATAATAACAAAAACTAAATATGTTAAACATCCAAGTTAGACCACAATAAGGGAACACAGCCTTCTGCTTCCCATGGCACGAGATTTAGGTTTAACTAGCAATGGTGTTTTCAGAGAAAACAGATGTCCCCCAACCCTGACTTTTCAGTTTTTTAACACTGTGATCTTGAAAATAAGGTCAAGGCTATCAAAGTCTAATTAGTTCATTGTAATGTCCCAAATATATATCCATGAAAATTTGGTAAGAATCAAACCACTGGTTCACAAGATATTGTGCAGACAAGAAAGTGCCCCACCGACACTGATGCCAACACCGACGCCAAAGGGATCCACATCAAAATCAACATATCCCCCTCCCTTTAGGTAGGGGTATATCATTACATGAAATGATAATGCAAAACTGTGCCATTTTACAGAAACCTAAAGAGAAGGAACAAATGAAGAGGACCTACAAAAGTGGAATGGTCAACAGTAAAAGGATTAGGATCAGAATTTAAACCTGGGCCCCATTGTTCAAAACTTAACAAAGTTGTTAGCTAACGTGATGTTAAAATTACTATCTTGAAATATGGGAACACACTGATATTTTTTGCTGAAAAAATGTGAGTAGCTTTTGCATTGATATTTTTGCTGCAAAAAATATGAGTAGCTTTTGCATTGCAAAAGCTACTCATATTTTTGCAGCAAAAATATCAATGTATTTGAAAATAACTTAGCTACTACTATGGCAAGCCGTTTTACTATTTATTCTATAAATCGGATATCTAATTTAATATATAAAATATCTTCCATAATATATGATCTCTGATATATTATATCAGATAACTTATATGAATAAGATATCTTATATGTCAGTTAAGATATCTTATATGCTATTTAAAGTATCTGATATGCTATATAAGATATCTTAATTGGCATATAAGATATCTAATATGCTATATAAGATATCTGATATGCGATTTAAGATATCTTATATAGGATATAAGATATCTTATTTACTAAAGAAGATATTTCATTTATTTAATTAAATAAGATATCTCATTTAGTATATCAGATATCTTATTTAGTATATCAGATATCTATATTCATTTATTAGATATCTTATTTAACAAATAAGATATCTTATATGATAAATAAGATATCTTATATGTGGAATTAAATAAGATATCTAATATGATATATCAGATATCTTATATAGGATATAAGATATCTTATATAGGATATAAGATATCTGATATACTTATTCAGATATCTGATATCCTATATTAGATATCTTATATCCTATATAAGATATCTGATTTAATGCATAATAAATAGTAAAACAGCTTGCCAGCAAGCGGTTTTACTATTTATTCTATAAATCAGATATCTGATTTAATATAGATATCTTATATAATATAAAAGATATCTGATATACTATATCAGATATCTTATATAAAATAGATATTTTATATGTCAATTAAGATATCTAATATGCTATATAAGATATCTAGATTGACATATAAGATATCTAATATGCTATTTAAGATATCTGATATGCTATATAAGATATCTCATATAGGATATAAGATATCTTATTTACTAAAGAAGATATCTCATTTATTCAATCAAATAAGATATCTGATTTAGTATATCAGATATCTGATTTAGTATATTATATATCTATATTAATAAGTAAGATATCTTATTTAACAAATAAGATATCTTATATAGTAAATTAGATATCTTATATGCAGAATTAAATAAGATATCTCATATATTAAATCAGATATCTTATATAGGATATAAGATATCTAATATAGGTTATAAGATACGTGAATTAGTATATCAGATATCTTATATTAGATATCTTATATCCTATATAAGATATCTGATATAATATATAAGATATCTATTTTGCTTAATAAATAGTAAAATGGCTTGCCATATACTACAGTTAAGGAGTTTGTCATTAGCAAGCTCATTAAGCTAAAAATGCTTTGAACAACTGGGTCCTGGTTTACTGACAGACAACCCACACCCTTAACAAAGTAATGTGGTGAACATTTCCTAGTGCTCAGACTGCTCAACAGACCAGATTTTGTTTTTCTCCTAATTTCTTTTAACCCTAGTCCTGCTGAACCCGAATATACTCTGCCTTTGCAAACAGTGTACATCCAGATCAGTTGGCTTCTGAAGAGGCCAACTGATCTGGATCTGCACTGTTTGCCATTAAGTATGTGAATTTATATCAGCAATCTGGAATAAGTAATCCGATTGGCAGAAAATTAGAAGTGGGTGTGGCATCTTAATTTTATTCAGCATGACAAGGATTAAGCATTAGAGATCTTTTAAGGGGAACATACTCTTTCAGGGTAGGCAACTCTGAAAAAATTGTTTTTGAAACCCTTCTGAAAATGGGTCTACTCTAAATGGAAAGAATTTGCTCCTTGGGAGCAGATTCTTTCCATTTAGAGTAGACCCCTTTACAGGAGGGGACTGGTGCACAGAAAAGCAAACAGGAAGTCACAAAGGTTGCTTCCCCTGTCAAAAACAGCATAAAATCTACGAAGTGTATCCATTCACCTGAAAAATATTGACTCCCCTGTTAGGCATGTTACTTACATTACGAAAACATGCCTATTCAAATATACTGATAATTTTACCACCAAAAAATTAAAATTTTTGGATAAAAAATTCTGATATTTTTCATATTTCTGCTCAAAACATAGATTGTGGGTACTCATTAGAACCACTCTGAGACGGTTCCAATGAGTACCCACAATCTATGTTTTTGAGCAGTAATAAGAAAAATAATGTATAGCCCTATAAACCCCAGTTTTACTATATAAAAGTGGGGTTTAAGGGAGTCAAAATTATATAGGTTATGTTTTCGTGATGATTACCAAATGCTGTTTTCCTTCTAGAGCTCTCTCCAGGATCATGTACTGCTTAAGACAACCAGCCGTATGAATGGCCATTTCTTCCGCTGTTTGATATTGTCCTTTGAATATCCTACAAAATAATATACAATATTTTCCCTAATTATTCGGACACAATTACTCCTAACCATATTTAACCTTCAGTTTGAACACATTTATTTTGTATAAGAAACAAAATGGTGGTGGTTGAATGCCAAATCTCATCAGGATCAGCCTTATCCTGATGAGACGCTGCATGATCTGGGCCTACACTGTTTGCTGAGGAATAACTGCCAAATATATTGGATAAACATCAGCATGATTACCACAACAATGCTTGTAGTAGGAGTAATAGTAGTAATAGTAGTAGTAGTATACTAAATAACAGTAGACAGTAGTAGTAGTGGTAGTAGTAATTTCAACTGGGACCCATTTGTCGATCTATACACTATTTGAGAGATGCCTGTATGAGTAGATACTATTCTAGACTGTAATAGGTCAGTGTCTTCATGGTTCAATTTGGATCATGCATGTCGCCGGTCACACAGTATCAATGAACATAAGATGTAAAGTGGCTTCTGATTGGATAAGCCAATACAGCTGCTGATTACCAGACACATACAGACTCAGTCTTTGAAAAACTTCAAATTGAGTTATGATGGTAAAGGTTGCCAGTTCCAACTTTTCTGGCACTTAATAGTTAATGTTTTAAACAGTCTGGATAATAAAATAAGACAAAAACCATGCATGCAGTTTGCTGTAGAATATTCATGTTAAAATCTATCTTCTTGTAATGAGTGACATTTTCGTTGAATTGTTCCAAAATATCAGCATTACCAACCATCCTAATTATAGACTAAGTCACCATAAAAAAAGAATTCTGATAGACCTTTGTGTTTTTTCAAGCCAATGTTATACTACAGTCGACTCTCATTATCTCGAATTCCAAGGGACTCTCTGAAACACTTCGAGATACCCGTACCTCGACATATCAGATTTTCAGAATTGAGGAAAAATAATTCGAACAACCACATTTAACAAATATATATGTAATTGGACTCTTGACAGTCTGCGTTAGAGATATATCGAAAATATTGTGGAAAAGAGGAGGATTGTTGTTAGATTTTCATGTTTAGGCAGGGACAAGATTTTCACTTCGAGATAAGGGGTTATTCGAGATAAGCGAGTTCGAGATAACGAGAGTCAACTGTATTTGGAAATTAATGCTTCATATGCTGGATAAAAATTCATAAAATTTATGTTTTCCTAGAAATTAAATTTGACACTTCATGCAAAGTTGCAAACTGTCTCCTATGGAAACAATTTGCATGGAATTTTAAAGCCTATTTTCTGGGAATTTTTCCTTGGCAAATAAATTTGATATTTCAAGCAAACTGTCTCCCGTGCAAACTGTCTCCTGTGGAGACAGTTTTCAAGAAATTTCAAACCTATTTCCTGGGAAAAATTAAATAAAATACAGTAGAACCTTGACAATTCAAACTCCAATAATTCAAAATTCTCAGTAATTCAAAATCATTTTGAAGTCCCCACTTAAATATGTCTGCATTTTAACCCTCAATTATTCAAAGTCTCAATAATTCAAACAAAACTGTTTGGTCTCTTGGACTTTGAATTATCGAGGTTCCACTGTATCTTCAAATATATTGATGAACAGAAACAGTCCTGATCAGACAGTGCAGATACACATGCTGATCTTAGCCACTGCTGTTTGCATATAGCCTTATGACCCATCTTATTTCTTACATTTTTATATGAGCCCTCTTATTTCTTACCGATATAAAATATATTCTCTTGTAGTGGTGTACCGATGATCAGGTGGTATCGATTAGCGGCGTGCTGGAAGCTCCCGATTCCGATAATCGATTGAACTTTCTCACAATCGATCATCAGCAAACTGATTGACGCTGCATGTTTTCAATTAACCACGTGGGGTAAAACAAACAGTTACCTATTGATGTACTCAGAGACTATACTTGAGTATTCACGGAAGTGTTTTCACAGTGTATGAGGACATCTGTCACTGATTACACGTTGACCATAAAGATTTGTGACAATATGCCGCCGCTTTTGATTTACAAAACTACGCAGTAGAAGGCGGGGCAGAGCAAGTTTCTTTTATTGGCTAGTGTGTAGTTATGACGTGTCATTCAGATTCACCAAGCCTGCCGACTGGTTCACGGTTGATTTGATGAAACAGAATCATTCTGTACAACAGATGGGCGGAAATAATGTGTAAACTGTTAAAGTCAAATGTATTGATAGTTCATGTTCCCTAAAATTAAGCTACCTGGTTCTATGACTCGCACAAATGTCCGTTTTGATGTACTTTTTGCCGCTGAAAATTTCTGAATGGAACAAATTCTTCAAAGTTTATTATTAATTAAAAGTGTCATAGCACTAGTAAAACAGCTTCAGCCCTTCAGACTAGTGTATCTGTCTTTTGTTGTTGTTTTTTTTTCACCCAGTTTTTCATTTAAAATCAATAAAGCAACGCTGAAATTTACCGATTGCAAACTAGTACCCGACACTGGACTAGTAGTCGGACATTTTCATTTTAATTCTTCCTGAACCATACAGGTGGGTTGAAACTTATACAATGTCTTAAACAGCATTTTAAAGCATCATAGATATGTATTCTCTCTATGTTAAGTTTTTTTATTATTATTATTTGAATCTGCAAAAAAAAAAAAAAAAAGTTTAAATTATTAATAACATGCTTAAAGACACATTTTGGATTGCATAACATCCTAATGACTCTGAGGAGATTAAGATAAGAAATTCTTGGTGACTTTGGCCATCCTTTCAGGTAGGGGTCTGATAAGGGGAAATTAGATTTTATATCAGCAAAGTTTATGATGAAGACAGAGAAACAAATGTGGGTAATTTGGTGATAATTTGATGTTTTTTTTTTCTAGTTATTCAATAAAATATACCTGGTGTTTGTTCATTAGAATTGTCTCTCCCAGGCAGTTCTAATGAAACCCACAATATATTTCATGGTGAAATACAGATATTTATGCTATACGCTAATTTATCACCAAATGCCCCCTTTATTTGTTTCTTTGGCTCAAATACAGAAGATTAGGAAGATAGTATGAGAAGCTTTTTGGCATAAAATACAAATTCTAAATTGTCCAAGAACTTTTTGACATATTCCATAATGTATTGTTTTACTGAAATGGAAATGGAATAATTGTGCAGTGTTCTTATTTACTTTAGAAAATAAATAAATGAATAAATAAATAAATATTTTCAATTTTATATTTCTATTTCAGTTCATTTGTACTTTTTCACAATGCAAGAAAAAAACAACACTTTTGTGTTTAGAAAAAAAAACTATCAAAAAAAAAAAAAAAAATAATAATAATAATAATAATAAATAAAAAAAATAAAATGATACAATACAAATCAACAAATAAAATCAAGTTAAATGCAAAATTTGCAAATGGATTTATTTGATAGTAACATTGAATACTGCTCAATTTTAAGAATTAACCCTTATATGGCCCCACCTAAGGAGACTTAACAGCCTTATAAAGACTCCATAATCACTTAGATAAGATAAGCCTTTGATGTGCGCTCTGTTATCAGGACTGTATATTGGGGGTGATCATGAAGGGGGTGGGGGGTCTAGCCAAAGAAGAAAAAAAATCTTTTAGGCCACCAAATCGCTGAAAAATAGTACTAACAAACGCTTTGTAAATATAGAGTTCAGTTGTTGTGCAGTACAGTTGAATGAACTTGTAAACATATGACCATGAACAAGGATTAACAGTGAAACATGCACGCCAAAGCAAATTATTCAGGAACCGATTATAATCGGAAAATCGCATCGGCAGCAGCAACCGATGCCAACCGATGATCGATTATGATTTCCAACCGATGTCCCACCACTATTCTCTTGTATATATATACTGGCATCCCTCTAGGCTCTATTCAGGGGGCCCTCTTATTTTTTATATATTTCTCAACAATATTATCAAATATATTAACTTGCTTATCAATTTGCCCAGAGAGTAGTAATAGTTATTTCAGAATGTCAGCAATAAAATTTACAATATGTTTTACATAGTCTGTGATGCTGATATCAAAACTCAAGAATGTGTTAGTATAGCAAACATGAGTGTGAGTATGGAACTAATGAAGTTTGAGTAAAGAAATGGTTACCTAGAAACAAACTTACTTGATGTTTTTGTCTAGAACTTGTTGGGCAGTTTCTGCTGGAAATGTAGCTAATAGTTTATCAATTGTTCCATACTGCAGTCTGAAGATGGTTCCCATAGCATTCTGATAAACAAATGGCACGAAGTGCTGAAAGAGAAATAATTTGGCAGCTCAGAATAAATTATCAAATGGTTTTCAAGCAAGCTATCAAACAGACAACAATGTTTTATCATATGATACGCAACATGGGAAAAAGGCACTGGTACTTAATTTTGACCTTATCACACTATAAGAATGGGTGTCTGACTGTCTATTGGATATTAACCCTTGTCCTGCTGAATAAATAAAGATGCCATGCCCACTTCCAATTTTTAGCCAATCAGATTCCTTGATCAGGATTGTTGATACAAATTCGCATACTAAATGGCAAACAGTGCAGACCCAGATCAGTTGGCTTCTTCGGAAGCCAACTGATCTGGATCTACACTGTTTGCAAAGGAAAGGTATATCCGGGTTCAGCAGGACAAGGGTTAATCCTGATAAAACAGGTTATTTCCTTATAGCTAAATAGACCATTTCTGTTACACATATCCAACTTAAATTAAACAATTAAGTTTTGTATATTAGCATTCATACATCCTGTACTTGAATAATACAGTGATGTACACTGGGACAACATTACTGCTCTAAAGAATTCAAAGACAAACTAGAATCTATTTGTCTGCAAGATTTGTTAGTACGGCAACCAAATTTTGCAGTATAAAACTAGAAATGTGTCAATATGACACAGATGCCCCTGCCCAGGGCCATCCTCACCCACACACAGGCATTTTGCAAAAAAAGAAGTTGAAAAAAGGGCCATAACTATCATAATAATTGGCAGATTTTACCCAAAATTGAACTTGACCATATTTTATATGATATGTGTATAAAATATGAATCCAATACACAAATCAATCTTTTTTAAAAAAAATAGAGGAAGGAAAACATCTTTTGAAGGTGAAAAAGGGCCATAGCTCCTATAGTAATGGGTTGATTTTACCCTAATTGGAACTTGACCTCTATTTTATGATGATACGAGGGATGTTTAAAATGAATTGCTTATTTCTATCTGGAGACTTCAAATTTCAAGTTAGCCCAAAAGTACTCATTTCATGCCCTGGAAGTACTCCCCGTGACTAGAAATGCAAAGTTTCAGCCGATGTATCCACTTCTTGAAGGCGTCACGGTACGCTGATTTGGGCACAGTAATAAGGTACTGATGAATGGCAGATCCAAGTGCCTGTCGGGACTGGTATTTCCGCCCAGCAAGGAATGCTTTCAATTTCAGAAACAAAAAGAAATCACATGGGGCAAGGTCTGGGGAATACGGGGGGTGAGGCAAAACAGTTACTTTTTCTTTCTTCAAAAACACTGTAACTATTGCAGAGGTATGAGCTGGGGAATTGTCATGTAGAAGACGGACATGTTTAAAACCAGTGGCAGGGCGTCGTTTCTGATAATACTTTTTCAGTTTCTTCAGTACTACGTCTTCGTAGTACTTTCCGGTGGTGCTTTTGCCCTTTTTCACTGGCACTTTTATTGCGACTCCTTCACCAGAGAAGAAGATTGCATACAAAACCTTCTTTGTACTCAAAGAACGTTTGGCAATTATTGGGCGTTTGCTGTGTTTAGTGGCCCAGATTTTATTGCTAACCTTTCTGACGGGCTCAAAATAATGGACCCAGGTTTCATCACCTGTGACGACATTGGCAAACTGCTTTTTGTCATATTTTGGAAACATTTGAAGCAGCTTTTTGGCCACTTTAACCCGTTGCCTCTTTTGCTCGTCAGTCAACAGATGTGGCACCCATCTAGCAGAAATCTTTCTGACTTTCAAATGCTTCTTCAAAATAAGGTGAACCGTTGAAAGTGATATGCCTACCTTTCGTGCAATATCACAAACTATAAATCTGGCATCTCCTTCAATGATTTCCTTTATTTTGGAAACAATTTCTTTACGAGATGCAGATTTTGGCCTACCTGATTTCGGTGCATTTTTGATGGACTCTACACCAGACTCAAATTTCTTTTTCCACCACTGAACTGTGTCATAAGACACACAAGAAGGTCCAAAAGCAGTAGAAATTTCAGTCATCAGCTTCTTCAAAGAACAACCAAGTTTTGAGCGACCTTTGATGTAAGCCCGTATTTCATCTTTTTTGTCGACGCTTCTACCAACCATTTTTACTGCAGTGGTCAATGACTGCATGTATTCAAATGGCAAATTTTATGTCTAACACTTAGTCTAACATGTACATTTATACACCATTGTGTAGATACTGAATAACCCTATACAGGTATGTATTGGTTTTTATCGTGCCCCACGTGGATATCGAGCTAGAGGACAATAAGCAATTCATTTCGAACATCCTTCGTATACCTGTGTGTTAAATATGAATTCAATACACTAATGTATTCAAAAGATATCCTGAAACTATTTTTCAACGTTGAAAAAGGGCCATGAACTCCAAAAATAATTGGAGGATTTTACCCTAAATCAAACTTGACCTATATTTTATAATTATATACTTGTGTATAAAATATGAATCCAATTCACTAATCTTTTCAAATTATGGAATGGAAACCTTTTTTCAAATTTGAAAAAGGGCCATAACTCCCAAAATAATCGGTGTATTTTACCATAAATTGAACTTGACCTACATTTTATTATTATAGACCTGTGTATAAAATTTGAATCCAATACACTAATCTTTTCAAAAGATATCGAACGTAAACCATTTTTCACATATTTTTCAACATTAATAAAGGGCCGTAACTCCAAAATAATTGGCGGATTTTACCCTAAATCGAACGACCTATATTTTATAATTATATGCTTGTGTATAAAATATGGATCCAATACACTAATCTTTTCAAAAGTTATGGAACGGAAACCATTTTTCAAAGTTGAAAAAGAGACATAACTCCCAAAATAATAGGTGGATTTTAATCTAAATCAAACTTGACCTACATTTTATGATTATATACCTGTGTATAAAATTTCAATCCAATATACCAATCCTTTCAAAAGATATTGCACAGAAACCATTTTTCAAAGTTGAAAAGTTTTCAAAGTTGAAAAAGGGCCATAACTCCCAAAATGATTGGTGGATTTTACCCTAAATCGAACCTGACCTACATTTTCAGAAGCCAACAGATCTGGATCTACACTGTTTGCAAAGACAGGGCATATCCGGGTTCAGCAGGACCAGGGTTAAGAGTAAAACTGTCACTCACATCCACCAAGGCTAGTTCCCAATCCATCCACATCTTTGCTTGTGTTCGGAGCCATGTGTCCTCTGGGAAAAGCTTCTTTCCCGGAAATGATGCATCGAGAAATTCTGTGATGACATTTGACTCAAACAGCACACAGTCTGGTACACCCTTCAAGAAGATAACTTATATCAACGTAGCTCAAGATAAGGCATTTATTTCAACCAAAAAGTACTGAGAAGTTTCTTATTTCTCCACAAAAACCTACGCTCTGACCACCCATTAGAAGCGCCTCAGTGAGGCCCATTAGAATCACCTCAGTGATGCACTCCAAATGGGTACCCACAACAAAAATCATCATGAAAACACGCCTATATAGTTTTGATCCCCTTAAACCTCATTTTTATACAGTAAAACTGGGGTTTGCTGGGGTTTCTTATTTCTGCTCAAAAACAAATTGTGGGTATTTGTTAGAACTGCCTCACCAAGGTGGTTCTAATGAGTACCCACAATCTATGTTTTAAACAGAAATATGAAAAATATCAGAATTTTTTCTGAAAATTTTAAGTTTTTAGTGTAAAATTTTTAATATATTAGAATAGGCGTGTTTTCATAATGTATTTTCATAGGGATATACATGTATTGTAAGAAAAATATTATCTGGATACCCCTCTTATCGGGAAGCTATGATTAAACATAAAAGCATATAACAATAATTGCAAGCCATAATCAGGTCTGATCATGGTCTTAGGTGAATAGATATCTCCAAAGGAGATTACTCAGTCCTAAAAGTTTTTGCTTCCCTATTCAAAGGGGGCAGCTGAGGGGTTAGTGGGTTAGTGTTAAAGAAAACAATTTGCTACATCTCCCCTAGGTGAAATTTGTTCCATTTTGAATAGCCCCTTCCCAGAATAGCCCCTTTGGGAAGGGGCTCATCTATCAAAGAAACCAATTCTGTTTATTAGAGAGTCCCTTTTAAAGTGATGCAAATACTTCAACATAGGTTTTTCTTTTTTTCTTCTATTTAATTTGACAAGTATCTATATACCCTAAAACTGTCCTCTTCACCTGCAGAAACATTTGACTCTTTGACCCAGCAGGCACATAATGTTGAAACAACTTCCATGTTAAATCAACATTGTTTTGACATTGTGTGCCTGCTCGGCCCATTATACGACTTGGACGGCCTATTAACTACTTAGTGTCAGGGGACTGAATATATCTGGAATATTTTCTGCCATGAGCCAACTTTAGTGAATTCCTATTTGCTTTTTTGTATGCAGAGCCCCTTCTGGAAAGGGATTTACTCTTAACCCAGACTGAATAGGCTCCCCCATACTATATATCAGAAGAGTCTTATTTCAATTGTTGTCGTTTTCTTCAGCATCTGATCTGGGTCTGCACTATTTGACATTGCCAGTTACCTTTTTTGGTGTCTCCAGACTAAAATGGGTTTTAAATGAGTGAAGCTGCTCCCAATGCAAGAGGACCAAATGTTTCCTTTTTAGCGAAGAGCACTTCTTAGAAGGGAAGTAAAACAATTCGAGAACATTACAGTCGACTCTCGTTATCTCGAAGTCCAAGGGACTCTCTGAAAAACTTTGAGATATCCATACCTCGACATATCAGATTTGCGGAACTGAGGAAAACAATAAATCAAACAGTCACAGTTTACAAATGAATATGTAATTTGACTCCTGAAGTTAGAGATATATTGAAAATATTGTGGAAAAGAAGAGAAATTGTTCCTCTTTTCCACAATATTTTGTTACCTATTGTTAGATGACCATGTTAAAACAGGGACAAGATTTTCACTTCGAGATAAGCAGTTATTCGAGATAAGCGAGGTCGACTGTACTTTGACTAATTTTTCCTAGAAATTAATTGTCTCCTTATATGATACTTTGTATGACAGATCGAAGTCTATTTTCAGAGAAAAATAAGAAAAAAACTAGAAATGTGTCAATACGACAAAACATGCCCCTCCCAAGGGGCAATCCTAACCTGGAAACAAGCATTTTGCAAAAAATGAATTTGAAAAAGAGACATAACTACCATAGTAATTGGTGGATTTTACCCTACATTAAACTTGACGTACCGGTATATTTTATGATTATATACCTGTGTATCAAATATGAATCCAGTGCACTAATCTTTCCAAAAGGTATCAAACAAAAAACATTTTTCGTACATATGGACGGGAGGATGAAGTTGAAAAAAGGCCATAACTCCCATAATAATTGGTGGATTTTACCCTAAATCAAACTTGACTTATATTTTATGATTATATACCTGTGCATAAGATATGAATCCAATACACTAATCTTTTCAAAAGATATTGAACGGAAACCATTTTTCGTACGTTTGTATGGACTGGATGTACAAACAAATGGCATAAAAATACATCAAAATGGTTTGCAGAAAAGTTTACCCAGCATGATGCGCATTAAAATACCATCACATTTTTCACAGCTAGAGTTGGAACTTTTCCGCTAGGATTCAACTTTGCAAATTGTCTCCACAAAAGATATTTTGTATAACAGGTCAAAATCTATTTTCTGAGAAAAAATAAGAAAAAAAAAGCATCAAAATGGTTTGCTGAAAAGTTTACCCAATATGCTGAGCATTAAATTACCGTCACATTTTTCACAGCTAGTGCTGGAACTTTTCCATTAGGATTCAACTTCAGAAATTTTGGATCTTTCTGTTCCCCAGCTATCAAATCCACAGGTACCTACCGAAAATAAAAAGGTAATATTACATTAACAAGTATATGTACCGTATTCGACCTAATTACTGCACTGTGCGCATAGGTTTTTCAAAATTACTGGGAAAACTTGTGGTAAAATATGACTCTACCTACTAAGGGTACACTCAGCAAAGGCCTTATTTGGTGATGTTTATGCGATTTTTTCTGATTTTCTTTATTAAAACATATGTTGAGGGTACTCATTTGAATTACATCGACAAGTCGATGCAATTCAAATGGGTACCCACAACATTATTGACTGTGCAGTTATAGGGGTATGTGCAGTAATTAGGTCGAATATGGTAATGTGTATTAAATCCCATGTTTCCCCCATAATTTATATGGTAAATGTCTTAAAATTTTGAACACTTTATTCCATACTTTTTTGGCTTAAATGTTGCTTTTTATGCAGTTGTTTCTTAAAATGCTTAGTGGAATGGCAATCAGTGTTGACCCTGAACAGACTGCTTCAATCTCGGTCTGCACTGTTTGCATATGGCATTTTGTCAAACTTTGGTGTACAAACTTTAAGGATATCTACAGTGATATGCAGGAGTCTACATTATTATAAGGATTTTTCAAATTTCGCATTTCTGAAACCACTGTTTTTTAATGTGCATTTTACTTCTAACAATTATTTGTATTGCAGAAATCAATCTTAATATGCTAATGATCAAAATATTCCCATTCCCAAATTATATGGTGAAATGCATGGTGTAACCGATCTTGATAGGTGTCAAGATAAATATTTTCCTGATTATTTTTTCTATAAAACACGTAACGCCTTTGTTGAACAAACGTGTCTCCACTGGTGCAATAATTAATTACAGTATCTTTATTGTTACCTTAATTCTTGGGAACGTTTCGGCTTGCTGCCTTCATCAGATTGGAAACAAAACTTCAATCTCTACATCCTACATCACTTTGTATAAAGCTTCATAATACAATTGTAGTTCTCTGTGAAGGGCCTCTAATGAGTACCAAAAATAAATAGTTTTGTAAGGAAAATGCCTAACAGCATTATGGACAGGGTTTTCCACTGAAGAATAA
The DNA here is from genome assembly GCA_964016985.1 of Anodontia alba. Taxonomy (NCBI): domain Eukaryota; kingdom Metazoa; phylum Mollusca; class Bivalvia; order Lucinida; family Lucinidae; genus Anodontia; species Anodontia alba. Next base: position 55,672,022 of record OZ024834.1, on the reverse strand, counting down.
AAGGTAACATATCCATTTGAAAAAAAAGTTAACCAAAAGGTATACGTCAGACGACGCCCGATCGCCCGAACATTGCTATTTTAAAGAACAGAATTTAAAGAATACAATTTTTTTCCAAAGAATGCTGGTAACTGATGTGGTCACTGGTAAGTATATAGAGAATGCTCAGCAAATGAAGCTAAAATCTGCAGAATATCAAAATATTTCAAACCATTATGGAGTGCACAAGAATTTGGCTTAGAAATTCGTTCAGGGGAGCTAACTAGATAAAAGAACAAAGCAGGAGTTGTCCTTCTTGCATGTGACACTCCTACTTGACCTGATATATGTCCCTACCAAATATTATCAAATATGTCAAACAGTATGTGAGTTATGGCCTACACAGGATTTTGGTTTCAGGGGAGATACGTACATAACAAAGAAAGTAAGAGTTGATTCTCTTGCATGCAACACCTCTTCTGGTCCTTCTCTATGCCTTACCAAATATTGTCAACATATTTCAAACCATTAAGAAGTTATGGAGTGCACAAGACTTTGGCAGGGAGAAAACTATAAAAGTAGAGAGCAAGAGTTGTCCTTCTTGCAGGCAACACTCCTACTTGACCTGATATGTATCCCAACCAAATATTATCAAATTATCTCAAACAGTATGGGAGTTATGGCCTGCACAAGATTTCGACTTCAGAGGAGATAAGTACATAATAAAGAAACTGAGAGTTGTCTCTCTTGCATGCCACACGCTTATTGACCCATCTTATCCCTACCAATTATGAAAGCAATCTACTGAAGAACAAAGGTAGCATATCACTTTGAAAAAAGGTTAACCAAAAGGTAAACCTGAGACGACGCCCGACGATGTTTTTAAAAACCCGTGCAAAAAATTGGCCAATCAATGAAACATTTTCATAGGTATGTCAAAGTCATACTAAATGGAAAATGGTAAATTGAAAATTATAATTGGCTAATACAGTAAATAAAGTTGAAGAGACTGACCACATCAATAGCATCATGGAAAAAGGGATGTATCATGCATGTACAAATGTACAAATAACTAAGGCCCATGTATCCATGTCTGATCAGGGACTTCACTTTTGGCATACAGTGTAGTTTGCATATCATGATATGGCTTACGCAGTCATTGTACAATCTACAAGTTGAAGTCACTGGCGAAAAGCAACAGATGTTTGAGCCGCAACATGAGAAAACATACCTTCTAACATGTGCAGGCAACGAAGACTCAAATCAGCCTGCACATCCAAGCCGTCTGATCGGAGTCTTTGACGTTTGTTGTATGCATGAAGAAACTTTGTATCCTTAGCTATCCAAAATGCATCCAGTGAAGAGTCTGACCATACTGTGCAAATACGCAGACTAATCTGAATCTTCACGCAGCAATTATCTGAAGGTATTCTTTCTGACGTTGCGATCATTTGTCAGTTTGTGCACACACCTTATGCCACTGTAAATCCTTCTCAATTAAGACCATGCGGACACGTCTAGCACAGGGACTCGGATCACTGTCGAACAGTGTGATGCCATCTTCTATCTTCTCAAATTTCCTGAAACAATATTTTAGCGCATGTCATTAGACATTATGTGGACAAAGATGGCTAAAGTCAGCCTGCAAATTCGCATTAACATGCAATAAACAGTACATGTCTATAATGGAGGCTCATGTTTACATCATGAAAACATACCTATATAAATACCAGAGTTTTTTTGCCGGAAAATTTTCATTTTTGATGATGAAAATTTCAGTGCATTTGCAAAGTTTGCTCAGAATCTTTACTGGGTGCATTTGTGACAGCCAAAGAGCGCAAAGTTTCTTCTTGTGGACAACGGAGACCGACCAGACTTCGGACATGTGCACCAAGCGAAGATTCCGATCAGAATCTTCACAAGTCGCATTTGTGATAGCCAAAGGTGCAAAGTTTCTTCTAATAGATAATGAAGACTGCGCAGGCCTATATGAGTCTTCATTGGGCACATATATCAGAAGGTACATTTCTCTTGTTGCAGCTCAGCTATTTCGCTTCTCATCACAAAAATATGCCTTTATAATTTTGACCCCCTTAAACCCCACCTGATATAGTAAAACTGGGGTTTACAGGGGTATACATTAATATAAGAATTTTTATCTGAAAACTTTCATTTTTGGTGGTAAAATTTTCAGTGTATTTTAATAAGCATGTTTTCATAATGAATGGGACTGGTGACACTTGGTAGATAAGCCCCTATTTCAACATGGAAGACTAACTTTTGTTATGTCTTTTTTTCTTTTTCCGTACACAAAGCTCTTTTGAAAATGGGTTCTCTCTATGAAAATGGGTCCACCTCAAGAGGAAAGAAACAACTTTTTGCAACACACCAACCCCCTCTGAAAATTGGTCTACTCTACAGGGAAAGAATCTACTTCTGCCATTCTATACCAGGTAGACAGCTCTTGTAACTTCCTGTTGACTTTCCTGCAACGAAATCTTTTCTGAAAACGAGTCTACTCTATAAGCAAAGAAATTTAATTTCTTCTGCCATATTTTACATGGGAGACACCTTTTACAACACGAAGCCCCTTCTAAAAATGGGTCTATTCTAAAAGGAAAGAACTTGCTTTCGCCATTTTTACGTGGGAGACAACTTTTGCAACACACCGAGCCCTTTCTGAAAATTGGTCTACTCTAAATGGAAAGAATGAGCTTCCGCCATTCTTTGGAAGCTTATACCTTTTGTAATTTCATGTTTACTTTCCCTGCACACTGAGCCCCTTCTGAAAATGGGTCTACTCTAGAAGGAATAAAAAAAATGCTTCTGTCATTTTTGGGTCGATTGTTTACAGTTGAGCCATATAGTATACAAACACCAAATTTTCCTTAAAGTAGTTGTCCACCTGACTAACATTGAAAATGAAAATAAACCACGCATTTGTACGAAATCCAGGAAACGGTTATTTATAGCTGTGCTATTCTTGTCACTGTGACGTCAGAGTGCCATGTAAAGAGGGCTATCTGTAAAACCTGGACTGGAAAATTGGCAAACAGTGCAGACCCACATCAGACGCCACAGAACGTGGCGTCTGATAAAGGTCTGCACTGTTTGCTTAAATTACTGAAGTTGAGAGTTAAGTGAAACAGTCTTAAGTCACCGTTTAGGACCATTTTCTCAGCCTACACACAGAGACAATCGACCCACCAGTGCTGTGAGTGCTTTGATTTACAAAGGAAAATTTAGAATGCATTTGAACCCTCTTCAAAGCTCGTGCTTAACTGCTATACTTGTAACTTAAAGTGTCTTTATCACCATTGCTCTGGTAAGTTTATTTTGAGGTTTTTTTTAATCATCCCTGTGGGCACACAACTTTGAACCAACGTCGATTCAGTATCATGACGCTGAATCGACGTTGTTTCAACGTTGAGTATCTGCTGGAATGTATTGTTTAGTGTATGCATATTAAAATATTTGCTGTTATTTAATTACTATTCAGTGTAAATGTGTTTAATACAAACAGATCATTGTCATTATATTAGAATCTGCATGAAAGTGCTATTTTTAATGTGATTTAGGCGCATATATCATATATAAATATCATAATCATGCGTTTCACAAACGTTAATCAAATGTGAATCATCCTTCAGGTCACTGTATTATGCATTTTATACACCTTGAAACTTATATTAACTTACCCTCTTGACATGTTCTTTTCATTTCAAATCAAAATGAGTCACCATGGTCACATGTGTATACATAGGATGTTCAAATGGAAATTCACCAGTAATGTTGCGGACAGAATTGATACCTGTATAGGCGTTAGGCAAATGAAGTCTGTAAAATAACTATTATACATGTTTACTACATATTATTACAAACCGCTGAACATGCGTAAAAATAATTTATATCAGAGAGAGAGAGAGAGAGAGAGTGAGGATGAAAAACAACAACTGGTGAATCATATTATGATTTATTATGATTTATAGATGTAAAAGAAGCAAACGCTCTCATGAAACTGTAGTTTATCCAGCTAACAAATGGTTCATTCCCATTTCTCTACTCCCTACTCCCGCATACACCCGCCTGCTCTATTTTTTTTTTTTTTTTTTTTTTACGTTTAACAGTAGGCGAAGTGGGAGGAGGCGAAAACGGAGTAGACTAAATGGGCCAACACACAAAGTCGTAACAACGTCGCCTCAAAGACGATGCGACATTGTTAAGATATTGTACATATACTTGAAAAGCATTTTGTGAAAGCTAATGATAAAGAGACATACGCGCAGGTAGATAGAAACTCTCGTCTTTAATATACCAATTTTCCCATGCAACAGGCTTAAATCGCAAAATAAAGATGTGCATAGCCTTTCAGAAACCTACTTAAACAAAAGCTGGGTAGCCACGTACCACGTAACCCTGTCCCTTAAATTACGTTGCCAAGATTAAAAAAATACAAAAACAAAAAAAAAAACTAAAAAAAACAAAACAAAAACAAACAATAGTTACCTATATCATAAATTCCGTAGTGCAAAGTGATAGCAAACTTTTTACCATGAATCCTTATACATAATAATGAGCGCCAACAGGAACAAATCCAGGGCAAAACGTTCGCAAGTAACTTCCACTTCTGAGCACAACCCAGGGTGAATATATATTGCATTCTACATGAAACTAACATACGCGGGCTTTGATGTGTTCAACTGTTCACCACCCACCCGCTGCCTCACCCTCCCCAGGCTTATGACAACAGTTAGTCAAGAACTGACTTCAGTAGACTGAAATCGAATCATTCTGAAAGAAAGCTAAATAAAGAAATTTAAAACCCGAAAATGTTTTTAAAAATCATTTTTATAGAGGAGGAGAGTGACTGACGACTATAGGACAGTTGGGTCCAAAAGTCGTCACTAACGATGTCACTAACGATGGCCTTATGCCGTCATAGGGTTTTTTGACCTGCCGACTTGTTCAAGAACAACGGTGCTTCGTCTCAGTTATGTTATCTAGCGACTAAGCGTACGTTTTTGCAACTCGAAATAGTCGCGTATGGCATTGAAATTGCCCACAGATGCGCCATTCTTACAGGGTGCATCTGGTCGAGGAAGATTCGGGTGCCTCGTTTCAGACCTTTCAGTCTGTAAACCTAGGCATATATATATATTTCTAACTTCAGGAGTCAAATTACATATTCATTTGTTAAATGTGGTTGTTCAATTTATTGTTTTCCTCACTCTCTCAACTCTGATATGTCGAGGTACGGATATCTCGAAGTGTTTCAGTAAGTCCCTTGGAATTCCAGATAACGAGAGTCGACTGTATTCAATGTAATGAACCGGGGAACTCTTCCTCCGTTGTAAAAGTAGTTTGAACTCCCATTTTCGAACCAAGTCTGACCTCTCCCGATATTTTGTCAGAGAGTGTCATTCATGGGACAGAACATTTCCTAGCAGCTGAAGCTATAGACATGGTGCCAGCTGCCCCTTAGTACTATTTCAGCAGACAACAAATTGACGATATTTTTCTTACTTTTGCCAGAAAACAGGATATGACATTCATGCAGACTGTCTCCTTAGGAGACAATTTGCATGAAATGTCAAAACCTGTTTCAGGGAAAAATAAGAAAAATATTTCAATAGTTTGTTTGCTGAAAACTTTACGTAGAGTAGAATTAGTGTTAATGAGCTCCTAGCAAGTTTAGTTCAGGCTTTTTTTTTTTTTTTCCAGTTGCATCTTTCTGCCTATGCTGGGCACACTGAAAGAAAGAAACCAGACAATCAGACATGCACAGCCTGGCAGACAGACAGATACACACAGTCATGCACAGCCTGGTAGACAGACAAACAAACAGGCAGACACACTGCCTGGAAGACAGGCATACGGACAGATACTGGCAGACAATAACGGTTGGCAACTACTCGGACGAACTCGGCCACTCTAACTCTCAACATCATTTCAGCGTTCCACTTCGTGTGCACATTTCACAAACGTACACTTAGTCACTGTAGCCTTCCATCGCTGCGTGAAATCGAAACAATAAAAAAATAAATAAAATAATAAATAAAGAAAGAAAGAAAGGAATATCAATTTTGCACCTTTTTTTTAAGCATGACATAAGGTCAACAGTCACACGTTACTGACGTTTCATTAATTTAATTTTAGGTTTAGCGGTCAAATGGAAATACCGTATTCGACCTAATTACCGCACATACCCCTATAAGCGCACAGTCAAGAAATTCCGTAGTCTTCAGATTACAACCAGTGTACTTTTTTCTTTACTTCTTTACAAAGGCATATGTTGTGGGTACTCATTTGAATTGCATCGAAAAACAAGTCGATGCAATTCAAATGAATATCCACAACATAAGTCAGAAAAAATCAGTCATCATTAAATAAGTCCTTTTCTGATCTTTTTTATAGTGTATCCTTAGTAGATAGATACCTATTTGACCACAAATGAGTGTGTCCTGTAAGTTTGAAAAACCTAAGCGCACAGTGCGGTAATTAGGTCGAATATGGTGATTAGGCTAATTCGATATCTTTGGCACATCACTGAAAGTATATTAGGAGTTTTTTTTTTTTGTGAAATAAAAACTAGATCTATGGCTTGAAAATTTCATTTAGCAAAAAACTCGGGTCCCCTGATGTCGTCGTGAATTACTGTGATATTATCATATAGGTATTATGGCATGAAAATCAGTAAATACAACGCAGATATTTAACACTTAAAATTCTCCCGCTTCCAAAAGTGTCTGACGACTTTTATCGCGCGTTTGTTAGTATGTGTAACTCTTACAAAGCTATAATTACAACTGCAGATGATAACCTTTATACATGTTTTTGGACTCAGTATCCAGAGCTATGCAAAGACGTATACATTTTAGATACAGCATCGTAGGTTTCCAAGCAGACACACAACGTTGAAACAACGTCGATTCGACGTTGAATCGACGTTGTTTCAACGCTGTGTGCCTGCTGGGTTTGTTAACGTATTGTAGTATTACCTGTATAAGTGAGTGAATAGCTGTTTCATATTCATGCCTAAAGCGTACAATGGACGTCAAAAACACACGTTGAGGGTAAAAGGTGGCTGTCGGTGCTAATATCGATACCCAGTCAGCATTCTACGTAAATCTATATCGGGCCGTCATCGGCCCGTCAGGGTAGCTGACGGGCCGATGACGGTCCGATGTAGATTTACGTAGAATGCTAGCTGGGTATAACCTTATTTTTTGTTGTCTAAAAATACAATTTCCAAACGAAATTAAACTACCCCTAGATTGTCATAAAATGCTTCTAAGGACTGTGCAATAAAGAATTATAGGCGAAATTATCGCCTAAATATGTACTTTCTAACTCGGCTACGTAGCCAAGTTAGGTCAAGGTAGATAATAATTTTATAAATATAGTAGTGATTATACTCTAGATACTTTAAAAGATTTCAGAAACGTGTATTTTTATGTGTTTTTGTGTATATTTCTTTCACTGAGTGTGCAGATTCTTCAAAATCTCACTAAGAGCTTAAATTATTTTCGTGAAACTTAGTGTATCAGAACACTTATTCTGTTTAATTTTACAAACATTATAAATATCGAAACAACAGTCTGGAAAACTCAGTTTGAAACAAAAGTGGCGCTTCTGTGATTTTTGTCATATCAAAATTAGCTCAGTCAGCAACCTTTATGAACTGACTAGACTACATGGGCTTCTTAACATAAGATTAAAGGTATGATCATGACGGTTTCTACAACGTCACATTAACTTCGGTGCAACGTCATGTCACAGTAATCGACATTAATATCGGACGTTGTGTAGGCTAAACGCCATGGGCCCACTGAGGCGTTATTAAAAGCAGATTTCTAAATTTTGTGTGAATGGACTTTTGAAATATGGCGTATACTTAACTTAAGAGTTGAAATAAAGATCTTAACTGATGAAAATATCAGAAAATTTTGCATTAATTTTCATTATTCTGTTAGTTTTGGCACTGTATTAGTAAATAGTATAAAACATTTGACAAACCTCTTAATGTGTAATCTCCACAAGTTATTTAGTGTTCGTAGCTAAACACTAAAAGAAGATACCGCGACCGTCCCGCTTTATGAACTTACTTCATGAGTATTTTTACTATGAAGATCAATGAATGTGTTGTATGCTATTCCATTTGAACAAGTCCATTTTAACCTTACAAATGATCTATCTAAAAACTGCTGGATGAGTATATAAACAGTGTAGACCCTGATCAGACGCCCCGTGTATTGCAGCGTCTGATCTGGGTCTACACTGTTTGTTTAGATCTGTTCATCCGAATGCTTAGAATATGTTGTTACAAAGACATTTACACATGTGTCCATGTAACCTGTACCCCATTTTCCTTCATAATATATATCGAGGAAACAGGAGTATATGGGAGGGGATGGGTGTGGGGTCCACATTACTAAGTTTCTCTGTTGTTTTCCTTTAGAACTTTACCGATTTTAAATCAACCTTTTAATTCAATTAGTACTTTTAGCAATTATTTGTATCTAGTAGCATAAATCTGTCCCAATCGACTGAGTAACCCAAATATATTCCTCATTTCCCGTATTATATGGTGAAAATGCCACGTAGAGATAGATGAGAAGGATATGGTTTGTACAACGGTCACCTTCCAATAAGTTTATTTACATTTGCCTCCCTTGGATTACTACAGTTTCATAAGCTAAGCTTAAACTTAATTTATTGTCGTCCCCACTTTTACTACAACTGTTTACTTACTTCTCGTTCATTCTTTCAATACTCCTCCCACAGACCTAGGGCGCTGTGATTTACTGCAAAACTTGACACTTATTTATTTATTTATTTTTTATTTTATTTTATTTATTTATTTATTTTTTATGTTTGCTTCCTATTTCAAACCAGCATTAGATTGCACAAGTGCTTAACATACTGTTCACTTCTCCAGGATACTGTCGCTGTGATCTGCATTCACGAAAAGAAAGACCTGGTTAAATTTTGAGGTCAGCTTCATATCTTGGCTCCCATAAGCCAGTCACTTTAAATTTTATCAGTACAGTTACCACACTATTCGACGTCATTTCCATAAAACTAGACAACTGTGATCCATGTTTGAAAATGTATCCATCCCGCTATGGTTTTAGGGGTCCGCCTCCATTTCAGTTTCCATAGGCCTAAATGGCATCAAATCTCATTACTGCATGCGTCCCACCATTCGCGCCCCCGCCCCCAACCTTTAATGCAAGTAATCAACCGGTTTAGATTCAGGGTCAGCCTTTTACCTCAACTTTAATAGGGCGGGTTGCATCAAACTTCGTTAGTGCTTACACCTTAGGGCCCAGTATTCAAAACATCGTTAGCTTAACGAGCTTGTTAATGACAAAATCGCTAACTGTTGTAGCAAAGGTAGTTTCAAATACATTGATATTTTTGCTGCAAAAATGTGAGTAGCAAAAGCATTTTTTCCAGCAAAACTATCGATATATTTGCCATATTTCAAGACAGAAAATTTTACGTCACGTTAGCTAACAAATTTGTAAAGTTTTGAACAACTGGGCCCATGTCTACAGGTCGGCGTTAACAAAACATGCCAACTGTTTTTGCAAAACTTAACATATGAGCTGGGGCACGGTATTTCCTGCAACATTGCATGTTTGCCCAGCTAAGACTCAGATCAGTCTGCGCATCTGTGCAGTCTGATCAGAGTCTTTGCAGGTCACTCTGCGGGTAGCCAAAAATCCATAGCATCTTCAGGCGGACAGCGGAGACTGATCAGAATGCGCAGTCTGATGTGAATCTTCGCTGGGCAGCACATGCAATCTTAAAGGAAATGCTGTGCCCCGGCTCAACATCTGGTTAAATTATATGGTTGCAGTTTTGAGTTAGAGTTTTATGGTCAAGTCAGCACTGTTTAGTGTTTTGCTCATATTGCTATTAGAAGCGTAATGCAGGTGTGATGTAGCATCCTATAGAATTCTCGTTATTGTCACTGTTGATCTGCCTAAATGTGTTCATTACTTAACATGCTCCCCAGCTAGCATTCTGCTTATATATACACCGGGCCGTTGTCGGCCCGACAGAACTGCTATTAAGCCGATAACTGCCCTGCTAGCATCAGTCCACTTAAATCAACAGCGGGCCGCTAGCGGACCGTCAGCTACCCTGACTGGCCGCTAACGGCCCGCTATAGATTTATGTAGAATGCTTACTGGGTGCCCTCTTCATATTTAAGCAGAATGCTAACTGGCAGCTGTAGCACTCTGCCTAAATCTATATCGGTCAGATATAGAGTTAAGCAGAATGCCTAATGGATCTACACTGTTGGATAGTTTTCCCTCTAGTATGCTGTATCGCTTTCTCAAGTGACGTGGGTATAATGTGCCATGGTATGTTTGCCAACTACTTATAACTACTACACCTGATCTAATCTGAGACTGCTTTGTTCTACACAGCATAAAAAGAAAGAATCCCCATCTGATCTAGGTCTACACCCTTTGCTCAATAAGACATGCTTGTCCAAACAATAATGATAATTACTGCGCCCGATCTGACCTGGGTCTATATTGTTATCAACTATGCTGAGCACTGCTGTGTTTACACTATTTGTTCAGCTGAATAATTACGGTAATTAGTGGGCTACTATTTCATTTTTTTATGAGAAGGGTCCTCGGGCCTGGAATTTTTTTTTCTTCCGCGACGCGAATCTGTTTTTTTTTTTAAATCATGTTTTTTTTTTTTTTTTTTTTTTTTTTTTTGCAAAGCGTAAAATAAAATTTATCCTGATCCTGGCTATATTGTTTGGGCAAAAAAAAAAAAAAAAAAAAAGAAAAATGTTCAAAACAACGCGATTACGACGTTGTGTGTTTGCAATTTATTTCAAGTTTCATTGTGAATGTTGGTTATATTTCTCAGTATGTGACCTTTACCTTTATTCAGCAACAGCAGCAGCGGCAAGATACGTAAGCTGATCTGTATCCATCTGTTAGTAACACTGATCGCACATCACCAGACTGGTTCCAGTCTCTAGTGACTAAATATTTTTTCTTATAATCCTGTTTGATAAGCCACTAAAATAAAACCAAAATAATATGACTATAAAGGCTGGTCACTAGACCAGCCTTTATGAGAGGGTGGACGGGGGGGGGGGGGGGATACGGGGATAAGGGGGGCGGGGGACGGGGATAAAGGGGGCGGGGGCGGGGATAAAGGGGGCGGGGTCGGGGATAAAGGGGGCGGGGGACGGGGGAAGAGGGGGCGGGGGTAAGGAAATTTTGGGGGCGGATGTTATACCAAAATTTGTTATATTTTACAGATTTTACTCTATTTTTATGTACTTCAATGCAATAACTGGGTATCAGAAATATCTAATAGACGTTTTGAGGTAAATTCAGGTATTTTAAAATGAATCCGGCGTTGATTTCACTTCACCGACAAGGAGTGTTCCGCTAAGCGTGGTTTACATTGACTTCGTTTACGGCCGATTTCGGATTATCTCTAGTTGATTACTTCCCTTTGATTCCGAAAGTTCACAAAATAGCCGTTGTTTCGGTGGCAATCCACACTTTTAGAAATAATTATCCTTCTGCCGTAGACAATCGTTTTATTTGCTCATTGTTGGATATGGAATTTTGCGCTGTTCAGAAAAAAAATAATAACAACAAAACAAAAAACTTCAAGATCCAACATGAATTTTCTGATAGGTGTTCCATACACGGAATATACACACTGCCCGGTGGGGTGGTTGGGTGAGGCAAAGGTGTCATGTGTCTTACGTCACCGGGCGTCCAACTGATGTTTGCTTACAGTTAGGCAAGGCCTGCTATGCTGCAGAAGGTAAAGGTAGAGGGGGAATGTTTTTATTTCTTCTGTTTCTTCACTTTCATTCATTTTCCTTTTTCCACTGTCCCTCTCTTTTATCTCCTCTAATGTCACCTATCTCTCTTCTCCCTTTCTCTGGGAGACGACACAAAATGACCCACAAGTGTTGACGTGTCGTTAAACCCCAACTCAATCAAATCAATCACACGTTGCCCGGTGACAAAACAGGGACCATTCATAGACTTACGGACCAATAAAAATTCCATGTCCGTGGTCGTGAATAGTCTGTATTAATTGCAAAATATAGTAACTGCTAGTTGGTCCGTGAGTAGTCCGTGGTCCGTGAAATTTCCGTAATTAGTCCGTAATTGGTGCATCGTACATCGGTTCGTTATAGCAATCAGATCGTCTGTGAAAAGTCCTTGGTCCGTGAATGGTCAGTTATGGTCCGAAAATTGGTCCGTAAATGGTCCGTAGCAGCAATAACATAGTCATTTAATTAAAAACTACAAAATAACTAAATAATAATTCATAATTTTAATTGATTGTCTCTTATGACATGTAATCTAAACACTTGATTTTTTTTTTTTTTTTTTTTTTTTTTGGATAATTTGACTTGTACTGAATGTGTGATATTTTGTCACCTTGGATGAAACCGCTTTTGGCGTTTTGAACATGTGAACATAAAGCCAGAATGCGGCAGATACAAAAGAGTGGAAATCCGGTCACTTTAAGCAAAATGAATAAGTGAACTCAGGAACTGATACAGTCAAATCCACATCTAACCCCCAACACCAAAGATAAAGACAGACAAATACAATTAAGCAGCCACAAAATGAACAGATGGCAAGCAGAGCTGGCAACTTTTTTTCCCAAAATGGTGGCAACTCTGTTACCCAAACTTATAATCTTCTTAAACATACATAATTGTTAAAAGTAAAACATTAGAAAGTGAAACACTACATAACATTTAACAAAAAGTACCACAATGAAAGTACCGCCTCGGAACGATCAGTAATGAATTACTCGGGGCGCGCGTGTATGTGAGTATGTATGTGGGGAGGGGGTCGGGGAGGAGCTTAAGGTATCTTTACAGGATCCCAACCCTCGCTCTCAGCTTCCATAGCGGTAAAAATAACTCGCTCATTAATCATTACGGGCAATAAACAAATCACAGATAATGTCTATAATGAAGCACAACTGATAATAAACTGTTATGTTTTGATTCTCAAATCCTTTGATAAAATGATCTCTAAGTTTAGAGACAATGCATGTTATGCCACTAGGATCAATGTCATTGAGGATGCTGACCATATTTGCAATGGTGTAAAACCACAGTCATTTGTATTCGTTTGTACAGAACATTTAAACATTTAAAGTGTCTAACAAAGATTTTCGGCATAGGGCTAAACATCTTGTCCGGCATAGGGCTAAACATCTTGCCATTGCAGCGGCACTTGAAATGTAAGTACCGCCTGCACTATCATACAAGTTGACAACATCATCGTCGCAGTTAAATTTCGAGAAACAAATCCAGTGCAGACCTACATCATTATGATGGGTATAAAAAATCTGTACAATTGGATTACTTCAACGTACATGTATATAGGTATCTATGACAATGTAAAGTCACGTTATCCTTAAGGTCACGTTATTCCGATTTTGATATTACTCCTAGTTTTTCATATATCATAAGT